>RDPX01000021.1:1727417-1794822 GCA_003991215.1 Morbakka virulenta | reverse complement strand
TCTTGAAATCGAGATTGCTAAAATGTGGAATCTTAAAACAACAACGGTTCCAGTAATAATAGGAGCTTTGGGAATGATTAAAAAGGGAACAGATAAACATCTTGCGAAAATTCCGGGCAACCATAACCTACAGGAGATACAAAAGATTGTCCTTACCAGCACCGCAAATATACTAAGAAAATCTTTGTCCACATAAAGAAACAATTTATTACAAGAACTTTTATACTTTTTGATACAATTTTTAATCCTATTTGTATTATACTTTCTTTTGTACTCCACATTTATTGAACAATTAAGTTGCTCGTAGAAACCTTTGCTTGCCTCAGGTCACTGGGTGTGACCCGGTAAGTAATTGTAAATAAACAGCATTCATAAGAAAACCGTACATAATAATAATAATAGTAATAATGAAAGAACAACGTCGTGAGCCATCAAATGTAACAGAATAAATGGGCAAATGTACGCAAGTGCTGCTGTTATAACTGAAAACAGAGGCGTCAAATAACCCACCCACCCCCACCCCCAGAATATCAAAGAGAAAACAACCCGCGTAGAAAGGAAGAATTGAAAAGGAAATTACTAGAATGAGTTACATTGATTTGTTTGTTTTTTGATTAATTGTTTAGGTGTGTTTGCTTACCATGACTGTTAAACTATGTGTCGCGCACTTTTTAAAAGCGTGACGCGTGTTTTGGAAATAGACAAAATGCACACTGTGAGCAAACTAAAATCACCATAGAACCTTCCTTGTTAGATCAATGACAAACTGAGAGCGACATATACCCAGATTCTAAAAAAGTAAATTGTAACCGACATCTTTGGAAACTTTTGGGGTTCCTTAAACACCTAGATAAAAATGCGGGGAGAAGAAGAGGGCTGTTCTTGTATCCGCTCATTTCACAGTGGCAGCAACTGAAACAAGTATAACTGATATTCCGATTGAAGACTTAGGAGACCAGATAACGAAGAATAAGGAATTGCTTAACCTGTTTTGAAACAAAACCTGTTTGGCAATGTTATTCCGTTAATTACTTTTAAGGAAAAACAAGCCACATTACAATTGATTTAGAAAGCAGTGTTTTTGAGGGAGAGGCGCTAATTCGGTTTATTGAGGAAAGAAATTTTAAATGTGAAAACACGTGCTTTGTGTGATGGACATATTTGCAAATGAAAATTAAGAAGTATGTACAGCTGATAATGTATACAGTTATTTTTGGCAAAGCATTTTATTAAACAATTTTTAATCTGAGATAATCACCATTAAGTAAGTAGCTCTGTTAGGTACCCATTGTTTACTTCGCACTTTTTTTCCATTCAAGGGCACATAGAATTGGACAGGATAAGGACGTGGTGATATATCGTTTTGTAACTTGTGGGACGATGGAGGAGAAAATTTATCGAAAAGCAGTGTTCAAAACAGCAATTATGAAACAAACAACCGGACAGTCAAAAAATCCGTACAGGTTTGTTACTGTTAGCATTTAGTGTTATTAATAAATCAAACAGTCCGGCTCGCCCGAACTCCGTTTGAATACGCCATTTATCCCCGCACTTCTCACAACCATATATGTGTTTTCGGTACAAGTTTCATATAATTTGCTGCTGATCGTCCAGTTTCCGTATGGCCGTGCTGAAGAACTCAGTGATGATAACAGTTTAGTTTTTGATCATTGATGTGACAGAACATTATAATAACAGCTCATTACAGTAACAATTCATTAGAGAGAGAGAGAGAGAGAGAGAGAGAGAGAGAGAGAGAGAGAGAGAGAGAGAGAGAGAGAGAGAGAGAGAGAGAGAGAGAGAGAGAGAGAGAGAGAGAGAGAGAGAGAGAGAGAGAGAGAGAGAGAGAGAGAGAGAGAGAGAGAGAGAGAGAGAGAGAGAGAGAGAGAGAGAGAGAGAGAGAGAGAGAGAGAGAGAGAGAGAGAGAGAGAGAGGGAGAGAGAGAGAGCGAGACAGNTGCTGCTGTTATAACTGAAAACAGAGGCGTCAAATAACCCACCCACCCCCACCCCCAGAATATCAAAGAGAAAACAACCCGCGTAGAAAGGAAGAATTGAAAAGGAAATTACTAGAATGAGTTACATTGATTTGTTTGTTTTTTGATTAATTGTTTAGGTGTGTTTGCTTACCATGACTGTTAAACTATGTGTCGCGCACTTTTTAAAAGCGTGACGCGTGTTTTGGAAATAGACAAAATGCACACTGTGAGCAAACTAAAATCACCATAGAACCTTCCTTGTTAGATCAATGACAAACTGAGAGCGACATATACCCAGATTCTAAAAAAGTAAATTGTAACCGACATCTTTGGAAACTTTTGGGGTTCCTTAAACACCTAGATAAAAATGCGGGGAGAAGAAGAGGGCTGTTCTTGTATCCGCTCATTTCACAGTGGCAGCAACTGAAACAAGTATAACTGATATTCCGATTGAAGACTTAGGAGACCAGATAACGAAGAATAAGGAATTGCTTAACCTGTTTTGAAACAAAACCTGTTTGGCAATGTTATTCCGTTAATTACTTTTAAGGAAAAACAAGCCACATTACAATTGATTTAGAAAGCAGTGTTTTTGAGGGAGAGGCGCTAATTCGGTTTATTGAGGAAAGAAATTTTAAATGTGAAAACACGTGCTTTGTGTGATGGACATATTTGCAAATGAAAATTAAGAAGTATGTACAGCTGATAATGTATACAGTTATTTTTGGCAAAGCATTTTATTAAACAATTTTTAATCTGAGATAATCACCATTAAGTAAGTAGCTCTGTTAGGTACCCATTGTTTACTTCGCACTTTTTTTCCATTCAAGGGCACATAGAATTGGACAGGATAAGGACGTGGTGATATATCGTTTTGTAACTTGTGGGACGATGGAGGAGAAAATTTATCGAAAAGCAGTGTTCAAAACAGCAATTATGAAACAAACAACCGGACAGTCAAAAAATCCGTACAGGTTTGTTACTGTTAGCATTTAGTGTTATTAATAAATCAAACAGTCCGGCTCGCCCGAACTCCGTTTGAATACGCCATTTATCCCCGCACTTCTCACAACCATATATGTGTTTTCGGTACAAGTTTCATATAATTTGCTGCTGATCGTCCAGTTTCCGTATGGCCGTGCTGAAGAACTCAGTGATGATAACAGTTTAGTTTTTGATCATTGATGTGACAGAACATTATAATAACAGCTCATTACAGTAACAATTCATTAGAGAAAGAGAGAGAGAGAGAGAGAGAGAGAGAGAGAGAGAGAGAGAGAGAGAGAGAGAGAGACAGAGACAGAGACAGAGACACAGAGACAGAGACACAGAGAGACAGAGAGAGATCGAGAGGTCATTAGAGTAACAATTCATTCAAGTGACAGATCATTGCAGTAACATCATTATAGTACATAAATCCTAGCCCTACCTCTACTCCCACCGCCACCCCCTTACTTATTGTCACTATTATTGATTTGTCACTCTAGTGAGCTGTCACTCTAGTAATTATTCCTCCAGTGCTTGCATCCCGATAGCTCAGTCCTAATGTCAAACGTTTTCTAAAAAGAAACAAGTAGAGAGTATTTTGCATGGAATTGAAATCAAACCAGCATCCTACAGCTTTCATGACCATTTGCTGTATTAACTACGTCTTCATTATATTCTTGGGCTTTTCATTTTGTAACTGAATTTTCTACTTTATTGTCTATATACTCACTTGGTATTCCCAGTTGTTAGTAGTATATAAAATTTTGAAATATTTCATACACACATATATGTAGATAGATAGATCGATAGATAGATAGATAGATAGATTGATAGATCGATAGATAGATTGATAGATCGATAGAAGGATAGATAGATAGATAGATAGATAGACAGATGGATAGATACATACATACATACATACATACATACATACATACATACATACATACATACATACATAGATTGATTGATAGATTGATAGATAGATCGATAGAAGGATAGATAGATAGATAGATAGATAGATAGATAGGTGGATGGATAAATAGATAGATAGAAGGATAGATAGATAGATAGATAGATAGATAGATAGATAGATAGATAGATAGATAGATAGATAGATAGATGGATGGATAGACAGACAGACAGACAGATAAAAAGTTTGATGCAGGTGGCTGTTTATCAGTTTAAAGGCTCCAATGTAATATATAATATATATATGTATGCATATAAGAGAAATATACAAGCAAGCTGCCAGAAATAGTCATCTGTGTGAGTGCAGTATTGCACAGCTTTACTACTTATATTTACTGACTTTTACCAAATGGAAGATTTTCCACAAGACAAAAGATGTATTACGGCACGACTTGCTGAATGTAAACAAAGATTTCTTAGTAGTGCTGACTTTAGTTACTGACTTTTACTGAAAGATTTCCCGAAGAACAACCATTTTTTCTAAACATTTACCAGTTTTCGAACTTGTATAAATAATTGCCAACATTGAGTGTCTTCCAGTGGTATCTGGACTTTACTGATATCTAAGTTAATGTTGAAATTCAGAAATGCTTAAGACATGGAAAATGAAAATTAATGTTTATTGTTGAGTGGTACAGGATCAATCGCTGAAACTTGGTTGTTTAACGTTACCACCCACAACCTGGAACACCCAGCATTGAAATCCGTTTTAAAATTCTGCGAAAGAAATACCTAGACATCATAAACGTTTCACTCAATGCAGCTGGCAATTAAGTCCAATTTCTTAAAGCACTGAGAATGTCAGAGTAATGTTGATCAGACAATGACTGACGCACCTGAAACTCTACAACAAACTGAAAACCACAGTGTCAACTGTTCGTTTTTGCTTTCTATTTATATGATTTTTAGTGTTGCCCGTGTGTACCATTTATCAAATCCATAAAAATATCATTTCTTCTAGGTATTTTACACGTCAAGAGCTCCGTGAACTATTTGTGTTCGATGACCCAACATTTTCAGCAACGCAACTGCAGCTGAAGCAACTACATCCAAAGTCAACTGAGGGGAACATGGAAGAATTAAATGTATTAGGTAAATATTTTTCGTTTGGTTCTTTTATTTAATTGCCAGGAGAGAGAGGTTTACTGAAGTATCATAGCTTAAAGCGTTGGTTTTGATTTTTTATACATACACATACAGACACACACACACACACACACACATATATATATGGGCTTATGGGCAGTACCTTCCCCTAAGTTGTTAACGAAAAAGCCCCTCCAATTGAAAAGCTTGAGTGGTATTCTCTTCTACCAGAGTTGTGCTAGTACCTCTGATCATATAGAAAGTTACTCGGCCTCAGTACTTTTAGAGGCATATTTCGCAGGCATGTAAGGGTGATGGTCAGTATGGTCAGGGAATATGAATAACCTTCCTGTCTTGTACTATTAGTGATATGTTCCTAGCAATTATTATTTCAGATATTGGCTTCGTTCGATAAATATAGCAGAACGAGGTTTTCCTCCTGCCGGCTAACGAGAGAAAAATTATAGTTCTGTATTTCGAAGGAAGACACTTGCTTAATAAGAGGTAACTTTTCCTATGTGCTTCTGACCCATGTAATAGCAGTTCTATTCCTCCTTCTTTTCCTACTTCTCCTCTTCTTTCCTCTCTCCTCCTGGTCCCTCTCTTTCTCTTTCCTCTTCTCCTTTTCCTACTCCTTTTCCTACTCCTCCTACTTCTTTTCCTCTTCCTCCCTCTTCTTCTTCTCCTATCCCCTCCCCCCCCATCACTTCTAATGCTTCTTTTTACCCATCCATCCCTACACTTTCGCTATGTCACTCATGATATTTCACAATCGAAGGTCCTGCTTTTCTCTCTCCCTTTTGCCATTTACCTTACCAAGCAACGTTATTTTCACCAACATTACATATACTACATTGTATTTATTATATTTAGTCATAATTTTTTAAAATATTAGCTTCATTGTAGCTGATCAGAACTAAAGAATCAACAGTGATAAACTAATCTAATTCATTTTTGAAATTTTGTGTTTCAACATTTTCTTTCTTTAAACTTAACAGGTATTTTCGGTGTAAGTCATCATTCGCTGCTTTTTTCAGTAGAAGAGCAACATGAAGATGTTAATGAGGAGTTCATTTGTCAGATCAATGCCGAGGTAAGATAGGAAAAGATTATATTTTTCTATACGTTCAAATGTCCATCTTATGACTAAGAAGCTTTAAAAATGACATAAAAACAATTCTATCCATCACCAAGGACCATTTGTGGAAATCTATGAGTCTTTTTTTGACAGTTTTCTTGTTTTACATACCATCGTGAAGAAAGAGCGTTATAAAGACTACAACGCGACAGGTATTGTTTTCTGATTTTTTTGTTGTTTTTTTAAAACAGTCATTTATTAAATATTGGACCGTTCTGGTGTCATGTCTTAACCTTTTTCTGAGCTACATTTCGAAGGTACTTCTCCTATCGTCAGGTCCAGGGATAATTATCTCTAGAAATGTAGCTCAGAAAAAACTTCCCCCTAACATGATAAAGCTGCTATGCTCCTTTATTTCCATGAAAATTATATTTTTGTTGTTAATTGTAGGTCTTATAATGAACTTTCAACATATACCTCTCTGATATGAGATTAGTTAGCGGGTACTTGCGATTCGGCTTTGTGATACCACAAACAATCCATCACACCTTCAGGTTTGGAAAATTCTAGAGGTACCAATGTAAAATTGTTGTTAAAAATACACCCAATAATGACAGCCGATCAAATCCTTTGTGAACTGTTAAACTGGCGCTTCACCACGTCCAAGGTATCCAGGCTTGGCACCATTGATTTTTGGTTGTTTTTTTACCACGATCCACTTTAGAACTTAATCTTCAATGTTTAACCATACATATAAGCCCTCAATCACAATTTTTAGTCCCTTTTGACGAACTAATAGGCTTATATTGTCTGATTAATGACCTTCCTTTGCGAAAAGTCATGCTTTCAGTACTGTTTTGCTTACAAGACAAAAAGTACAATTTTGTCAAATTTTTATTCAAAGGAGTAGTCAATGGGTTTAACCTAGAAGGCTTGTATGTGCAATTTTAAATCGTTGCAGTATTGTCATTATAGTTTTAATTTGACAAAATCTGTTAAAGTCTACTGGTGGCAATGCAGAAGCTACAAAAGGGACATGAAGATCTATGTCATTGTACCAAGAAATGCCTAGAATTCCTGATCAGTTTTGGGGTTGATATACTGATTTCTTTGGTATAATATCGATTCAGAAACCTCTCCATCAAAATATTTTTAAAAGTAGTCAAAAAAGACAAACTCTTCGACAGCATAATATCAAGTGTTCATTTTCACAACATCCACTTTTAGGATGATACTCTCAAAGCCAAAATATCAAGTTCCACTTGAAAAGAGAAACAATATAGTTTACAGACTAAATTGTAAGGACTGACCCTCCCAGTACAACATTGGAAAATCAATGCGTTCCTTGGGACAAAAAGAAAAAGAACATATGAGAGCTGTTCAAGAATGTAATACCAAGAGCTATGAAATAATGGCGCACCGCTGGAGAGAAAACCACACCTTTGACTGGGAAAATAAAAAAATTCTGGACAGGGAAATAAATACTGCAACAAGAAAAGTAAAAGAAACCATCTATTCCCTACAGCATAGCAATCACGTCAACAGCATATCTTACACTTTTCCAGAAATATGGCTTCCAGCATTAAAGAAAAGAGACACAACAAACACAGGATAGGTATGGCGCCATTTCTCAAAACAACGCGATCCCTGTCACCAAGCACGTCCCCAATATCAATCAGTACAATATCAGTACAATATAGCTATGCCTGATCATACCTGACCTTTCATCAATAGCTTCCCCAGAGTCCATAAAACGAAGAATTTCTGAAATTAGAGTTCTCTCTTTATTTTGTTAGTGATGTCGAGGGTCATCTTCAGTTTCAAAATTACTTTAATCATTGTTGCTAGCTTAGTTGGAATTAGACTGGCACACCAGTCTCAAAGTCCTTTTCAGGTTCACTCTCACATAATTGCACATAAGTATATTACAGGAACTTGTAGACTTGGGGTCTGTAATATTAAACGTAGCAATCAAAAGTAGGAAATTTATGCGTCCCCATATCAATTCTGGCAGACAAATACAAATCTCACAACTAAAGGGAATTCTATACTGAGTATAAAGTTTACTTTGAGGGGTATCGAATTGGAAATAATACTAAGAATATCTCTATAGCTGGCCAAGAGAAACCATGAACAAATAGCGGAGATTTTTCTTAGCATTGCTGTTAAAAAACACCCTTAGGAAACAATGGGGGTAAAGCAAGCAAGCCATACCATTTTGCAGTAGCTGCAAGCTCTTCTTTGTTACATTGTACTCTCGGTAGGGATTCAGTTTTTACCAGAAAACCCATTTATTAACTTTATTAGTCATTCGTATATTGCAAATAATAACTGAAGAGGCATGATTGTACTGCTGGTAAGCGAAGCGAGCCAGCAGGCCTCTTACCAGCCGCAGTTTCCGTTACAGTTTGTGTAAACAATCTACGCTCTATCTTGTACCAGGGGGTGAGCGTTCAAAGAGCAAATTAAAGTGTCGGAAGGCCCATTTTTTTCAAGCTATCGGCACAAAAATTGGCATGAAGATGTGTCTTGATAATGCACACATTTTCATTTATACTATTAATAATGTAAATTTGCTAATTACTGAGTAATTTACTAATTATCGTTTGCTTATGATACAAGAGTCGCAAATTTGAATAACAAAAATATAAAAAGTTGATTAAATACGTTTGATGTGCCTTGAAAATACACACATTCTCATATATACTTTTAGTCATGTATATTTGCTAATTAATGAGTAATTAACTAACTATCATTTGGGGGCCAGCAGGACAACCACCCTACTACCAATATCAACCTGGTTAGTCGGGAAAATATTGGTAGGAGGGTCGTCTATTCTTAGTTTTAGGGGGTAAGTATTTGCCACTCTATGGCAACTTTTCGTTTGAGGCATTTCTTAATTCCCTTGGATTCTCTTTGCATTTTTCCGACCAATTTCCTCTCTTTTCTGTTTTTTTTTAATTTGTTTGTTGTTTTGCTACAGGTGGAAGAAGCAAAAAATATTGTGAGCTTGGAAAGCTTGACGCAGGGATTGAGGGACATTTCATTAGATGGAGGCTTAGGGTAAATTTGAATAAGACCATTTGTTTTTCGTACATAGCCACACTGCTCGGATACTGCATATTCTTTACATATTACTGTAAGCCGTCTGGACATTAAACCCAAAACAACTGAAGATATTAGAAATAACAAAAAAACTGTATCTATTTAGTTATTTATTTAGTTATTTATTTATTTATTTATCTATTTATTTGCTCATTATCTATTTATTTATTTACTTATTTATCTATTTATTTATTTACTCATCTATTTATTTATTTACATATTTATCTATTTATTTATTTATTTATTCATTTATCTATTTATTTATTCATTTATCTAGTTATTTATTTACTTATTTATCTATTTATTTATTTTACATATAATTTAACAGCTTTGCTTCATCAGAACTTAATTATAAATTCTGCTATCAAGAAAGGATCTGAAAATCTTACAGCGAATTGTCCGAATTATTATAATTATTAACATTTTACAGTTTGCCTGGTGAATTTGTATATTCGCGTACATTTATATGTTTGATTGATGTGTTTCGTTGAATGGGAATATGGGATCTCAAATAATAAGTTCAGAGATTTGTAAGTTTCCAAGATCAAGAAATGATAATTTTGAAAAAGGTCACATGAGATGGGATGGTCATATAGAACGCGAGGAGGATAACTTATGGTAAAAAGAGTTATGAATTTTTAGGTTGCAGAAATAAGTGGAAGGGGCCGACCTCAAAAGATCGGGGTTTGCGTTGTGAGGGGTGATTTTTGGGTGACCAATTTAAACTTAGCTGATGCCCCAAATAGGAATAGTTGGCATAAAAGTTTGTGGCAAATATTTTTCAAGGAAGGACAATTGCCACAATAGTAAACATCTTGTTCTTGTTGTATATGCAGAAAAACAATGGAGAACGAGGAAACAGAAAAATGACCGTTTTCGTGAACTGAATTCGAACTAGTGCGCATGGTAATTTTGTGATTCAAAATCCATGCATTCAACATTATATTTTACAAAGGATGTTAAACGTCTGACCGATTCAAAAGGGTATCTCATTACCATTTGTAAAAATTGATTTGGGTAGCCACCCTGCTTGCTACTTAAAATATTAAAAAAGATACGTAACAGGTCTTTGTAGAATTTTTTATTTATAAGACAAATTTGCCAGCGAACAGAGTAAAACGCTTAAGGGATTCTGATTGCCAAATAAAAACGGCATGAATTATCGTGTTTGTTAGACCCAGGCACTCTAGCCTTTGCTATCGTTTATGTAGATGAGTCTGTCAACGTGAGGAAAAAAAATTCATTCTCACCAACATCAAATTTCATCCACCAAGCAAGTAAGGTGTTGTCTGTTGCAAAGGAACCCAGATAAGCCATGTAACTCCTGTGCTGTATCAGAGAGAAAAATATATCTTTGTTACTTTACCTGGACCAGAAATGTGAAAGAAGAGCTGCTGTTGATAGTTGCTTTTGTAAATTCGTATCTGCTGAGACTAGTTTTTCCTGGTTAAGAAAAATGTCAACATTTCTAGATAGTCTCCTCCTTTTGCGTAATTTTTCTTGCGTTAACCTACACAAAGGTCCTGGGGGAAAAGTAACATAATCAAATAGAAGATTGGACGCAAAAAACTTCCGGTTAAGAATGTAGCGTGTTTGGGTTAGTTGGTAGAGTACATCACTATGACAACCATAGGTAATATTTCAAGCCCAGTAAGCTGCAAGGTGATTTAAGCTTGATTTTCTTCATAATTCTAAGTCCTTGTTGTGGAATCCAGTATTATAACCACGTTATATCAACTGAGCTTTTTTTAAAAAATTGAATCTACTTGGAATTTTCAGTACATTCGGTTATTCTGATCTCGCAAACATGTTTTTGATCAAAGTACTCTGCGAGCAATGCTTTCGTTTTAGGTAGGTTATTTATTTGAATAAGTTGGCTTAGAGCCATGCTGGTAATTTGAATGTAGGTATAATACACCACAGTAAGTGATTTTATGTAAAGCAGAATTGTTGATCTTAGACATAACGCTTGAGACCTGTTTAACGTTAATTATAATTATGCTCACATCGCCTATTTTCCGTCTGAGTTTAAATTATCATATTGAATTTTGTTTTTGCTTAAATATTCATTGTAGGCACAACAAACAGTATGAAAAGAAGTTAACCGAAAAATGTGTGAAGCCCCAAAACGATAATAAGATATATAATTCAACACCATGCCCTTTTGAAAAAAGAGGAGTGAAAAATTCGTTTATCGACATGAGAGAAGCTTCAGCTGGAGATAACATCCTTGGAAATCAAGATTCGTCATCAGATGTTCTTGTAGAATGTTTGTCATTTGTGGATGATACGACCACCACAAATATATCGAAGCCATCCGTAACTGAAGTTCTGGCCGATGACAAGCGACCCCACATGTTTAATTGCACACTTAATGACCAAGTAAACGGCGGCAAGATTGATCAAGATAGTCTTGATGATTCTGTTACGTTATTTAAATGCTTGACTTTAAACGAAAACAAAAATATGTCTGAAGAAGGAACAACCAGCCAGCAACATAAAACAACTGCAATTGTTGCCCCGAGTAATCTAAATGGTCATGTAAAAGAAGTTCAGTCAGCTCAAGAAGAGGTACCTGATTCAGGATGTACGGATGATGTGCAAAGCATTACTTTAAAGAATCCAGTTTGTGCGGCCAATGAAAAAAGTGGATCTTGTATTACTGAACACCAGGACGCTGAAAACAATAGCTTGGAAAACGATGACCGAGATAACTTTAAATCCTTTTCAAATACAACTGTCTTAACATCTGAGAATGATATCAATGGTCATTCGTATCTTGTAGAGGTAGCTGATGCAGAATGTAGTCCATTTGCTAATAAGACACGTACAGATGACGAAGAAAAAATTGCTTTAGATTATTCGGTATGTCCGGATAATGAAAAAAGTGGATCCTTAATTACTGAACAACAAGACGCTGAAAACAATAGCTTGGAAAACGATGACCGAGATAACTTTAAATCCTTTTCAAATACAACTGTCTTAACATCTGAGAATGATATCAATGGTCATTCGTATCTTCTAGAGGTAGCTGATGTAGAATGTAGTCCAGTTGCTAATCAGACACGTACAGATGACGAAGAAAAAATTGCTTTAGAATATTCGATTTGTGCGGCCAATGAAAAAAGTGGATCTTTAATTACTGAACAACAGGACGCTGAAGACAATTGCTTGGAAAACGATGACCGAGATAACTTTAAATCCTTTGCAAATACAACTGTCTTAACATCTGAGAATGATATCAATGGTCATTCGTATCTTCTAGAGGTAGCTGATGTAGAATGTAGTCCAGTTGCTAATCAGACACGTACAGATGACGAAGAAAAAATTGCTTTAGATTATTCGATTTGTGCGGCCAATGAAAAAAGTGGATCTTTAATTACTGAACAACAGGACCCTGAAAACAATAGCTTGGAAAACGATGACCGAGATAACTTTAAATCCTTTTCAAATACAACTGCCCTAACATCTGAGAATGATATCAATGGTCATTCGCATCTTGTAGAGGTAGCTGATGCAGAATGTAGTCCAGTTGCTAATCAGACATGTGCAGATGATAAGAATTTAGGTGAGGAATCGAAAGGATCATTTTTCGAGGTAAGAGATAACTGCTGTAGTCCAATGAATTTCAATGGCTCTTTCGAAAATGATGACGCACGACACTCTGTTTTAAGTACTAGTACAAAGGAAAGTAGCAATTTGTCGTATGTCGAAAAAGTAGATACAAAAGGATCCTTCAATTTAAACACACCTCAGCGTCTACTTGATGGCACTGTACTGCCTTCACCTGAAACCAGAGAAGTTGTAGAGGACCGGGTTTCTAATCGTTCAATGAATTCGAGTGGCTTATGCAAAGTTGATGTTTTTAAGAAGAATATAATTCAAAACGAAGAATTGTCATTTGGGAGCCCAGGAACAAACAGCGATAGCATTTCAAGAAGTCATCCAAATAATTTTCAGCAAGATAGCAAGCATGATCAGACACAGGGATACTTTGTACCTCTTACCTGTAATCAAGCAACTCCAATGACAGGGTGGAGAAAGGCTGGGAGACTTGTTAACTATGATTCCAGTAGTTCCTCTGACAATGATAATTCCATCGATTCATTTGAACAAAACGACATAGCACCCGTAAAATTGTTATTTAATGCTACTATTGAAGCGGGAAGCCCCTCCATAACTGGTTCTAGTAGACATTTGTCAAAAGTTGGGTCAGTTTATCAAAGTGGGCAATCATTTGCTGGAAACGTATTTTCATCGACTATGGTCTCAGAAAATACGACAGAAACGCCTAGTCCGCTTTCAATGGAGACCGATCTGCTGTCACCGTGGAAACTTGTACATAGTGATGGTTCTTATGTCAGTGACCTACAGAATGCTGATACGCTTATAATCAATAGTAACGCTGACCTGGAATTTGGTGACAATCTCTGGAGATGTTCAGGCAATTCTGAGGGATCAATGTTTGACGGAAAAGCGGGTGGGTGATACAGAAGAGCCTCTATTATTTTGATTTATAGACAGACAAACAGACAGATTGATGGATGGATAGATAGATAGATAGATTGATTGATAGATAGATAGTTAGATAGATAGATAGATAGATAGATAGATAGATAGATAGATAGATAGATAGATAAATAAATGAATGGATGAGAAGTGTGCTCATACCTGTGTATAAGAACAAGTGTGATGCGCAAGAGTGCGGGTATTACAGAGGAATCAAGCTGATCTGTCATACAATGAAACTTTAGGAAAGGGTGCTGGATACAAAGCTGAATTTGCAAGCAACAGTTCGGCTTCATGCCAGGGCAAGGCACAACCGATGCGTTATTTTCTCTACGTGTGCTAATGGAGAAGTATAGGTAGGACAGAAGAAACTACATTGTGTGTTTGTTGTCTTAGAGAAGGCATATGATAGGGTACCAAGAGAAAAGCTGTGGCCTTGCATGAGGAAATCAGAAGCAACAGAAAAGTACGGGAACTTGGTACAGGATATGTGTAAGGATTAGTGTGACAGCCCGTGCGAAGTGCTACAGGATTTACTGAATGGCTCGAAGTCAAGGTCGGTCTGCACCAAGGATCAGCTCTAACGCCCCGCTTGTTTGGTATAGTGCAGAGGAAGAATTGGGAAAATGGCAGGACGTCCTGGAGAAGAAAGAAATGAAAGTAAGCAGAGCGAAAACGGAATCCCTGGTCTTGGACGGGAGAGAGGAGGACGAAATTCGAATGCAAGGAATGGAAATAAAAGGGGTCGAAGACTTTAAATACCTAGGATCCACCATGCAGAGTGATGGAGAGTGCAACAGGTAGGCGAGAACGCGAGTCCAGGCTGGATGGAAGGGATGGAGAAAAGTAACGGTAGTGTTGTGCGACAGAAGACTATCTCCCGAAGTAAATAAAAAAGTTTACAAGACAGCAATAAGACCAAGATTACTGTATGGACCTGAAACAGTGGTAACGACCCAAAAGCTAGAAACTGAAATAGAAATTGCAGAACTTCGGATGCTCCGGTGGTCGGGATTCGGAATGAGTTTGACAGGGGAATGGCTCTTGTTAGCAGTTTGAGAGACAAGCAAAGAGAAGGACGGCTCAAGTGGTTTGGACATGTGACCAGGAGACAGGAAGAATATGTTGGTAGGGGAAATGTTGGACATGCATGTGCCAGGAAGAAGAAAGCGAGAAAGACCAAAGAGGACATACATGGACGTGATAGCAGAGGACATAAGAGCAGCAGGAGTACAAAAGGATAGATAGATAGATAGATAGATAGATAGATAGATGCATAGATAGATATATAGGTAGATAGATAGATAGATAGATAGATAGATAGATAGGTATTAATTACAGTTAAATGTATAAACAAATAACTTAAAATTTATATATTTTTAAACCTTCCCCACCTGGTTTTGGACGCGTACGAGCCAATGATGATGAATAGCTGATTCAAATCAATTAAGCCACCACCACCAGGTAGTCTGATGCACTGCTTCTGGTTCGGTTTGAACATACATTTATACCTAAACACAGTTATTAGAGTACTTATCAATTATTTAGAAACTTGACCAGGCCCGCGTAACATTTACGCACGTACTTACGCACGCACGCACACACGGAAAAAAAATTGCACTCATTTTTTATTTAATATTTCATGACCCCTTTAGATACAGTTCTAATAAGCAGCAACTCATCGAAATCTGGGGATGGGGAATGTAGAAGGGAGTCTGGAAGATGGCATTCAAAATACATCCCAGAGGCAGCGTCGGAAGAAAAGAACGGTAGGAGACCTTAATCACTCTTTTAAAAGGGGATTGATTTTTTAATGAATTTTTGTTTTATGCAGAAATTTACATCATTATTTTCTTTAGAAACCATTGTATGTGATTTTGTTGATGGAACGTTATGGTTGCTTTAACAGTTGTTTATTATATTGTGTTATGTATAGTTGCGAATATTTTCTTATGACTGACATTTACATCCAAGGAAAGGCGCCCAAAGAATTTATAAGAAAATTAGGGAAAAGTTGCCAAATGATACGGGATAAGCTGAAGTTCCTGGAGGGGATGCGCCCCAGAGAAATAGAAAGAGCGGAGCATTAAGACAATAGAGAGGCTTATTCAATGTTTAAAAAGATCTTCAGTCTTCAGAAACGGGTGAACATAGTGAACAAGAGAAAGGGAGAACCTGCACTAGATCATAGGGCATTGCCCTGCGAGTTGGTGGCATAATTTTCAGACCGATTTAATCACTGGAGAAAAAGGTGCACCAAGCATTCTACCCACTGAACAGGACAAGGATATCTCGTCCAGCTATTCACAAATCAGTCAATCAATCTGGGTGCCGTGCCAGAATTCTGACGTAGGCGGCAGCCATAACAGCCTTCTCTTGGCGATTCTTAGGATCCTGCGTAAGCACAATGGGTCTCCAAGCAGTTACACGTTCTAACCATGCCCAGTACGTACTTCTTTGTCTTTCCCTTGATCTTTTTCCTTCTACCCGGCCAGTCAGAACAACCTCTTCAAGCCTCTCCTTCCTCATCACATACCCTACAAACCGAATCTGTCTAATCACGATCGTCTGTAATAAACATCTATTAGTCCCTGCCTTGCACAGAACGTCTACATTGGTTATCCTGTATGTCCATGATACCCTCAACATTCTCCTTAGAAACCACATTTCCAGTGCTCTAATCCTGTCTTCCAGACTTAAAAAGTCCAACTCTCGCAACCATATTTTAGACTTGACCACACATAGCATTTAAGTAACCTAATTCTACTTTCGATTGTCACACTACTTGACCCAAGAAGCCTCTCAAACTTTTTGGAGTTTGTTACAGCCATGACAAAAACAAACAATAATTTCACAAAAGACAGCTTTTTTAAAAAATCATAAGGTTACAGGCGAAAGACTTGAAAGTTTGCCTACGGCCACAGTTGCTCAGTGTCTAAAATGGGGAAACTACCTGATGGGAAATTATACAGTAGAATACTTTGGTATGATACTAGTCAAGTGACGGACGCTCGTGTTTATGTTTTTATATGTTTTATCTGTTTATGCGAATGTTTATCTATATATAATCGATCTTTGTTTAAGAACTTGTTTATTTGTTCAGTATGTTGTACTAATTGCCACTTAGTGATTTTTTGAAATCCCATTTCTAGTACAAGCCAAAAAAGGTAAAAGAAGATCAGTTTGCCTTCCAAGGGAACCGAGCTCCGATTCAAGCTCAGGTATGTTAAATCTGTAATTTAAATACTCATCCATGAGCTTCTATTACCAAAGACATATTTTATTGGCGACAGACAGATTAAACTGTTTTTTTCCCTTAGCAATAAAATCAAAGAATCGAATTTTATGTAGTTAATGGTGCTGAAACACGCGGTTTCTTATTTTTTTGACTGTACGAAATCCCTGCTTACAGAAAGCGGTTAGGGAGAAGTTGATGTCTTTGATATTAAAGGTTTCGTGTTTTCGTTTTGGTATGTACTTGATTGTTTTTGCGCCACTTAGTAACCTCTGTGTCATTTAATTTTCATTGTATCACTTTATAAGCCTTGTACTATGTCACAAGGAATTTGTTACCGTTGCATTTTTTTGTGACCATTTTGACCATGGTACCACCAATAGGAATATTTTACTTTGTAGTTCTTCTCTTGGTACACTTTGAAATAATTTGTAATGGTAGTAATTGAGTGGTAGATAGCTTTCCATGTAAGGAGTTAACGCCCACCAACGAGGCTGTAGGTACTGATCAAGTTGCCCAATCCTTTTTAAAGTTGACAGACAATTCAGATTTGTACAACTTATTGGAGATAGCTCTGGGAGAGGATATTATACTGTAATTACAATAAGGTAAAAATCTGTGGGAAGATTGCTAGTATCATTTGACTCTGAGCATAACTGTCTTCTGGCCATGCTTGCAGTGATCGCCATACCCACTTTGCAATTTAGTGTTGGTCTTAGCTACCGAATCTATGCCGCAACTACGGATGTCGTTTTCCAAAATTTTTGAGCAATTGGTATTATTGGAAAATTATTGGTAATATCAAAAACCCTCACCATCCTGCAACTACACTGTGATGTAGGCGACAACTTAAAGATGTTACTGAAAAGAGAAATTTTACTTATAACTCAGCACAAAAGCTGCTTTGTGTTATTGTTCAAGTGAGTACAAGTTGACCAGCTTAGTGTTAAATGTGATAGTTTTACTAGCATTTAGGATCCTGAAATCCTGCCCAGCATCCTTACTCCGTATCCGGCAGTGATGACGTGGGGATAAGAATAATTGCTATTGTGAAGGCAATATTGTGAAGGCTAGCAGTAATAGTGACATGTTTCCCAGTGTTGTTGCATAATCTTTTATTCTGCGACAATTGACCTTTAAGCACTTTACCATTGCATTTTTATCAACAGAGGATTCAAACAACGAAAACTCGATTGAAAGTGCCGAAATCACATCCGAGAATCGTAGTCATAGAGTGCAGCCAGAATCTGAGGAAAAGGAAGGTACACGAAGTATTTTATTTATCACGTTTCCGGTATAAAGAGGACTTAGTGCAGTATAGTGTACAGTGAGATGACTTCTGGTCAATGTAGCCATAGCATGTTGCCAGCATCTGAGGAAAAGTAATTTACACGAACTATTTTATTGATTACGTTTCTGGTATAATTTCACAAAACAGTGCTGAATCTTTAGAAGTTGAAAAGTGTGACGCCACCTGAGTGTTTGTACATGACATATTTTTATAGGACTGGTTTCGGTAATATAGACAAAGTTGTTAATTATCTTTGTTTGATTTATTTTTTATTTGTTTTTAAGGTTACTTTTTATTACTAATGATAAAAATCATCTTAGAATGCACATTTTCGAAGGCGGAAAAATCATTTCGGGAAGTGTTGTTTTATGTACGTTTTAACCCAATTTTCGCAGATTAAGATAAGGTATCCCACAAAAGGGACTTGCGGGAAGAGAACCGGAATTAGGTTAAAGAACCTGTTACAAAACAGCCTAGTTAGGAATTGTTGCACGGATAGGCCAATCGGTAAGGCTAATGATTTTGAAAGATATAGGAGCTTGTTCGAAGCCATTTAAGTACAACCTATATGTTTCACTGTGTTTTTCAAATACCCTTTCTCAATATTTATGTTGGTATATTACTTTTTGAGTCTGTTTTTAACCAAAATTCCTTTCCGCTTAGATGAAAGCTCAGATGATTTTGAGGTCTTTGTTCGAAGACACAAACGTGTTATTACATCCTACAGCGAAGATGAACAAGAATCAGGTAAATGTCAAAATAACACAATCCGTCAATTAACTCAATATAGATTACCTTCACATTGAATTTTTAGACTTAAAATCCAAAGTTAGGATTCCATAGCAAATTCTCACAAGTTAAGTAATATATTTAATATATCTTTGTACTTCTAATTTAACACCTAACCTATGTATTACTTTTTCCTATTTTTTTCTCTTTATTCTTCTGGACATTGCTGCCAAGCAGTATCCTCTGAAATTGTAATTATCTGAACAATTTATTATACAAAATTTATATATCGCAATACAAAACACGTTCATTTTGGTCGAAAGCTTTTTCGCTGTCACTCGACAGCATCAAGACTCCATAATTAAAAAAACACAAGTCATTTGAGTTTTTTATCAATATGGAACACAAAAGAGAGGATCGAGAAAGCCCATTACTTTTTGTAACTGGCTCTTTTAAACAAATGAAGACCATGCACTAATTTTATTTATCCTAATTTTTATTTATGGAGTTTTATAAAGAAAGATTGATAAGGGGGGCCGTGGCTTAATGGTTAATGCAGTTGCACAGTAACCAAGAGGTTTTTGGTTCGATTCCCGGAGGGGGCAAAAATAATTTGGAACTTTACAAAAGAAAAAGCCACTGGTTGACGTCAGGAAGGACATCTGGCTAAGAAATTCCTCACAGCGAAAATCAAGTCTCTATAAGGGGGACCGTCTGAGCCCCATTTGCTGGTGGAAAATGACGTTTAAAAAAAGAAGAAAGTAAACAGAGATTGATAAAGACGATGTCCAAATATGTCTTACTGTTCCAACCTTCTGACGATACTGCTTAAATCCAATGTCCCAACCTACTCTGATAGTGAGTTACACTCGAAAAAATACGAATATGTTTTGGTTCTGTACAAGAGTGATAATGTTTAGGGTTACAAGGACTAGAAAAATATTTTAAATTAAAAATAGGATTTGACATTGGTATTACTTTTATGCATGCCCCTATGTAATTATTTCTCAGGTGGTGAAGAAATTAAACAGAATAGAGTCTCCGCTGATGAAAACAGGTACGTGCAAGGTAGAATTGACCAGTGCAACGGAGTATTTCAAAAGACTTCTAAGATATCCCCTGTTAATTTTGTGTACAAGTTTTACCTACCAAGAGAAATTGGCTGCCTATTTATTTCTCTATGCAGAATTGTGCGATGATTCTTATCGTCATTTTAATTCAAATTATTTTCATTGATTAAAAGGGTTTTACCTACATGTTGTCTTAGTTATTCATTCCCGAGCTACAGCTACTTTTATCGTACGGAGTGTTTTGAGTGGTATCCCTTTTCGGACTATAATGGCCAGTGTGTCACTTTGCCATCGATTATTTGTCTGTAATTAAATCATTCAGAATAGGATCGGGGCCACTTATGCCAGCAGCACGCCGTAGTTTGAATTAGATTGTTCCCATGACATTAGTCGAAGGCAAGAAAAATCGATGACGTGGTTGATGTGTAGCAGAGGCTTCTTCGAGTCATCTCCGGTTTCTCCAACACGTTTTCTGTTTTCTAGTCAACATGTTGAGTTTTTATCAGACAAAAGATGAGTGACAAATACTAAGCCATTATAATAGCAATATTGAATTTTTAATGGTTTTGAAAGTGTTTAGTCATTTAGATGTTAAATGCTCGTGGGAATTTTTCAGTCGTAGGTTTTTAAGCGCGAGCGGGTATTACCGCGCTTCTACACTTTTGTATTTTCCTTGTTCTTGTTCTTAGACGATTTATCTTGTCGTTATAGACGATTGACATAATAATAGACGTAGTCTTTAATGCGTGCCATGTACACGTGCTCCATTGTGTAATAGAACAATAAGTTGGTCACTTCTGAAACTGAGTTGAATGCAGACCTAATTTGCACCCATCCATGTATTAAGTGAAGTTCAGAGGTTTTTTTTATAGACTTCTTTGCTCAGTAATAAAATGAAATAAAATTAATAAAATAATAGGCTTGCTCTTTTTGACTGACGGTTTTTTAGTCTTGTTTTAATTGTAATAATATAATTTGGCTTAAGTTACAAAAACAGCGTAAGGATAATTATTAAATACAGATATTCTCTAGTAAAATCTTCAAGTCTATCACATGTATGTAATCAGTCCCTTCATTAACTACTATTTTTATACGTCTTTTTGTTTCTGCCCTAGTCTCGGGAGCTTTATTGTAGAAGATACAGAAAGTGACGACAACGAGGAAAGAGAAGAAGACGGTGAAGAGGAGGAAGAGGAGAAAGAAGAAAATGACGAAGACGACGAAGAGGAAAGAGAAGAAGATGGTGAAGACGAGGAAGAATATGTTTGCCCGGAAAGGAGTTTTATTTGTGATGAAAAGGACGACAGAAAGGATTTAAGTATGTTTTTATAAAGTAGTAGTAGTAGTAGTAACAGTAGTAGTAGTAGTAGTAGTAGTAGTAGTAGTGGTAGTAGTAGTAATCTTATTAGATTAGTTGTGTATTTTTACATATTTGAATTAAGGGCATGACCATTGATTCCGTTGCATCAGGGTCACCACAGGTCAAAGGTCAGAATTTATTTATTTCTAAAATTTATTCCTAATAACTAAAAACTTGTGAAGCACCACATCCGTGTTCCCTCAATATGAACAATAACATTTTTATCCATATACCAAGCACGTGAATTATTTCATTCAATGAAAATATTTGATTTGGATAGTATCTGTTAAATTTTAACAAATCACACGACTTTAGTGGCTGTAGTTTTAATCTATATTTTCCCTGAAATTTATATATTCCTTTTTTCTAAACCCCTTTCAGCTTTTATTTAAAGTTTTAAAAACAAGCGGCAGACTTAACAATGTGAAAAGTGTTTTTACCAAATAACCTCTGACTTGGATTTAATTCTAAAGACATCTGTGTTAACCACGTATTTGGCTTAACCTTCAACATTTATAAACAGCAATATATTTGAATTTATAGAGTATCCATTTAAGTTTAAGATAAGTAACTCTTAAAAACTTAATAATAACTTCTTTGAATACAAGAACAGCTCATTAAATAACTCCTAAAAAGTTAAAATAACACCTAAAAATAACTCGTAAGTACTTTTTGGAATGAATCAATTAATTTCTATCAAACACCCTTAAACTATGCATACAGACATGAGCATTGAATCCTGGAAATTCCGCGAAATGAAACAAATGTTGAACGAATAACAAACAATGCTTCAAAATAAACACCTGAACTCTTGTTTTGAATCACTATATTTGGGATTATTAAACTTAAAATATAGAAATGTTTAATTTTTTCCATAGCAAGCGAACACGATCATCTGACAGTACTTTTTGTAAACCGAGAAACTCAGTTTGAGTGCAGCAGAGTTAATTGGCGATCTTAAAATTGCTCCTAATTCTTAATTCTCTAATGTATTTTGAGTTATCTGGTTCCTTTAATTCTTCTTGAACTTAATTCCTTCGCCAAAACCTAGACAAGTTTATCTTTTGCTTTGTGGTCATATTCCACAAAATTTTCTTCCAATCTAGTCACTGCATTTGAGACACAGACACTGCCACTGTTATTGCGTTTTAAATCTTTGACGAGTGAAGAATGTTGGCTTATTCCGATTTAATAGTCAAGACTGACATTTCATTTAATTTCTTTCTCTGTAGCAGCGGATTCACTATTAAATGTTATGATGACCAACCTTAATTGCATTATTTTACTACCTAATTTCATTATGTTACTTGGTTCATATCCAATTACGTATGACTATAGACTAATTTTGAAGGTACAGCTAAACCTGGATTTTACACGTTACAATATGAAATAATGTGGGGTATAAAGCGATATGCCTTGGAACCTCAAACATGTCTGAAGCACAGCTGAACCATAAGATTACATCTTTGACTGAAAAAATAGACCTATTAAAGAAAGAAATCAACACAGTATCAAGAAAAATTAATGAAACAATTGATTCCTTACAGCACAGCAACCATACCAACAATATATCTCGCACTCTTTCAGATATATGGCTCCCAGCTCTCTATATAAAAAGAGAAACAAAACAGATCCAAAAACAAATTACGTTCTGTTACCACACAGCCCTACTCTGTCGACGTACAAAAGAGATATACCTAATCAATTTAGTAGCCTGATAATGGAAGAAGTATCTCTAGAAATGTAGCTCCGGAAAAGCTTACGACTCATGAGATAAAAGCTCCTATATCTATGCCTTTCATTGAATTAATGAAGTCTAGAATTGTTAGGTGTCTGAAGCTATTAAACGCCTTAAAAAGCCTTGGTTGGTCGAGACCCAGGAGTTCGGAAAAATGGAACTCCTCCAGCTGTGAGATATCCTTGGTTCTCTCACAGCCAACAAGTTTAAGCAAGAAAGACTCGGATGTCTTTTGATGTCTTATTATGCTGTGTCTGTTTAACAATTGGCTTTCCTGGACCCCGATTTAGCGTGACCCCGCTTTTTACGACAATGGTTTTTGTGCGTCATTGTGTTCAACCGGCACAACAATGCCTTTGCAAATGTGTTTATTTCTTGACTAGGAATATTTGGCGAATCTCTTAAGAATTTTCCGGGGTGTTTTAAATGAAGCACTTAAACAAGTGCTACAATGAGGAGAGCAGCCAGTTGTTTATATCAGACATATGTATTGTTTTCGTCAGTGCAAAACAATTTTAACGAACGACTTTGAAATTTCCAGAAAATACAGGCAATTAATTCGAGAAAACGATTGGTTTTTGCAACTGTCTTGTTGTCAATGCAACCTTTACTGCTAATTTAGAAGAAAAAGCACTTTTGTAGTCATGACTGGTAAAGCAAAGATTTTTTGTTCAACCTTCAGAAAAAATAGATCATGCTGATGTCGTAAAATATACCTTACCGTCACTGCCTCTTTAGTAATATAGAATTTGAGTTATAATTTAATATTTAAATTTCGAGAACTGCAATGCTTGTCGGGTGTAATGCATGTGGTCAGTAATGCACTCAGTCCGGCCGGTATCCTCTAATTCTTACCTGCTTTTTGCTTGACCTGCAGCACTTTCTTGCTTAATTCATGTTCCATTTCGGTGTGGAGACGATGGTGCTACTGACATGCTTTCACCAGCCGCGCTTTGCGTTTTGCGCTTGTTTGCCGTCAGGAGAGTGTCCATTTTTGAAGTTTTTATCTTTTCTAGGACTTCTAGATGGCGTGCCTACACCAAAGACCCCAGGAGGGCCAGAAACGCCAGCTTACAAGAGGGTATTCAAAAGAATGAGGAAGGATATGGCAAATGTGTTGTTTTGTAATTTGAATAAAGCAGTTTTCAAGGGACAGGTATTGACTTATTTTACTTTATTCTTTAATTTTTGGTACGTTATTTTGGTTGTGATTTGCAAAATTCAGGTAGGCGATAGCGTGTTGGCAGTTGTGGTTAACACCTGTATGTTTGTTATGAATGGATATTGTAGTTAGAGTTGGATTAAAAACCTTTTGAATGTTTGGCTGAAAGTAAAATCTCGGACAATGAAAATCTTAAAAGTCCGTTTTCGAATTTGCAGGTTATGTGCATTTTACAGAGCAAATTGATGATGTTAAGCGTGAACACCCACACTTAAACTGTGCGTGAAATTACATCTTAACGTTAAGTCTCTCTTTATGAAAATAGCTTTTAAAATAAATAATGCGTGCTTTGTACGATTTGGTCATTAGATATTGCCATTACTTCAGTTTATGGGAAAACAGACTTTTAAAGAATGACGACATGGAAAACTTTGACCTGGGTCAACAAGTAAACTTTTGTTGTACATGCAGCATTCTATGCCATATGTGATGTTTTGCCCACAATGCTGGCACATTCAAATGCTCATTTCGCCACCGAAGATAAAGTAGTGTGCTAGAAAAAAAACACACTCAAATTTCCAGACAACGTAAGACAACGTATTGTCTTCATTTCTGCCTGGTATTTTCCGATGTATTTGTTTGCTGATTTTTAAGGATTTTGAAAAGAAAATAAGATCAAAGTAATGTCAGCCACTAAGAGATCGACACCAGTACCTACAAACTAACAAGCCTAGATAGAAAGGTTCAAACTCATGCCAAAGCCCATTTTCATCAGCTTCAAGAAAACCTTGACTTGTGACAAGCCTTAGCCTTTGCCTTAGTCTTTGCCACTGTGACTGGCATAAAGTAAGTCGTTGAGAGACTGAAAAATTTCAGGGTGTGTGTAGGACAACAATCTTTTTTTGAATACTGAAGAAGACGATATGTGTGACGATAAGTGTTAACGTGTGTGTGCAACACCTCGGGTTCGAGCCAGCGTTTATGACTTTCATGGCCACATGCTCAATCACCTTTTTCTTTCGGTGGTCACATAATCATCATTATCATTATCATTATAAACATGGCATTCCAGCTCAGTTTCTTGGGACACGTTTTCTTTATTTGTCTCCAGCGTTCATCGCAAATAGCAATTTCGTTAGCTCCATCAGAGCTACTGGTAC
The DNA here is from genome assembly GCA_003991215.1 of Morbakka virulenta. Lineage (NCBI taxonomy): Eukaryota > Metazoa > Cnidaria > Cubozoa > Carybdeida > Carukiidae > Morbakka > Morbakka virulenta. The sequence continues at coordinate 1,769,362 of RDPX01000021.1, read as the reverse complement.
TAGAATATACTGGGGAATATACTAGAAAGCAGCTGTTTTTAGAATGTACTGGGATTTTCAAGTTATTTCCACAGCAGGGAGGAGGCTCTTTTCTGGCATTTCTTTCATTAGATTGATAATTGTATCATGACATGTGTCGCCTGCAGTATCAGTAATTCTTTTGGTTCAAGACGAGAGAGGGAAGAGAGATGGATATGAGTAGAGGCAGACCATAGTGTGAATTTTTTCATACGATACTGAAATTTTGCCCGTTTTTCTTGGTAGTCATCCTGTGGTACAGTCCAAAAATAACCACACACAAGATTTCGATATTGGCCCATATGTATATATATATATATGTAGATATAAACTCCGATTATGAGTCTCTAATTCTTCTTATAAATCGTCACGACGTAAATATTAAAACTGCTTTCAATCGAATGTAGATTTTCTCCTTCAAATTCTAATCATAATCTCGTTCAAATTCTAGTCCAAAATCTAGACGTTGGGTCCCAAATTATGACCTTCATTTATACATAATTTGACTAGATCTAGTTTTAGAACAATGGATTATACGCCCTAGTGCTACGTTGTATAGACATTGCGTCGTGTTCTCAGGCACATTCCAAACAACACACGTTCCTATCTCAATCGAGCTGGAATGTGTGTAAGCACAATCCTAATTACTTTATTTGACGTCATTATATGAAAAAATATTTGTCCATCAGTTCGTATCAATATAAATGTCAAAACATCTCTTCTGTCCACCCTGTTTATGTTTACATTCTGTACCCCCCATCATTTGGTTAATGAATGTCGTCCGTGGTCGAACCAGAGTTTTCCTGCCACAATGTTATAACAAACATCACCAACTAGAGAATCGAACCTTAATCTCTGTCGAGAAATTGGGCTGCTAATTGGAGAGATGGTCCTGTTTGTAACACCAAGTACACACTTAGTAGTACTTCTTGCACCTATTTTTGCAAAACGCAAATAAAACCTCTCAGTGGATCGCTTTTCCCAGGATGCATTGTCGCTTCTTTCTCTGCTACTGGTCTAGTTCAGAGGTTCCCAGGAATTCTTGTGTTCCAAGGTAAGGTATAAATGATTGATTTTTTTTCCCCTAAAAGGACCTTTTAATTGTGCAGGCCCCAGGTTTTGCTGGCCATTTGGGTTTTTAAGGAGTTTCCTGCTTGCAGCCTCTCGGCTGGTTATCAGAAACCCAAACTCCTTGGTAGCGCTTGGACAAGCTGTTTCATCAATGGTAGTATTATATCGAAATAGTTGTAGTGACATGACGCTCATGAATTGATTTTCGCTACTGCTACTTTCGGTGGGCAGTCGAAGCCTTTAATATTAACCTAACAACGCATCTACCTAAAATACCAGAGCCTCTGTCTATGGCTTTCGCCAACTTTTAAGGTCTTCGCTCCAACTTAAGTTCTGTTGAATCTTTTTAAATAAATATCCCTCCAAGTATTCCTCCCTGGAAACTAATTTTAAAGGTGACAGTTCCAGCTCTAACTCTTCTTGATGGTTATCTTCCCCGTATCCATAAGGACTCTGATCGTCATATGCATGGCCTAGATATATTTGTTCGAGATTCTTTACCAGTTCCACGTAGGGATCATATTGAAAGCACTCAGCGTTACTTTATCAGCTTGCGTTTTTGATTCATTATACTACAGTTTTTTCTTTCTCTTTCTCTATACATCCTCATCTTACCCCTGACTTTTGCGTTATTAATGTTATTCCGAATTCTATTCACTCTACCTTCAAGTTTCACCCATTTCCTATTTTATATATATATATATATATATATATATATAGAGAGAGAGAGAGAGAGAGAGAGAGAGACAGACAGACAGACAGACAGACAGATAGACAGACAGAAACATGTCATGACTTTACTGCTCATCTCATCAAACCCAAAGTTGAATTCTTACCCCCACTGATGAACCTAGGGTAGAGTCTTGAAACTTTTCACTAGCTCACTATAAGATTCGAATTGTCGATTCCTCCACTGTTTTTCCAAATAATACTAGTCATCGTCCTTTGTCTAAACGTTGCTTTTCTTAATTCTAATCTATTCTTTCCCTCGTCTGGCTTTCGACCTACTACATCGAACCTCACTGTTTCTATCTCACCTCGGGCAGGTTCTTCTAGCAAATCATAGTCTCATGGAACTTCTTACAACTATTTTGAAGGCAAGTTTGTTCTCTTTTTGTCACCTCCTGGCTGGTATCTCCTGAAAATGCTACTTTTTATTTTCTGCTGAGTAGCGTGCTTTAAACGTCACGTCCTGAATTCAGGTTGTTCTGAATGCTTTTGTGCCTTATCATCGATAGAAGGTGTAGTCCCATTTTTACCCCCAGATTCTCACCAGCGCGTGGTCCAACTATAGCATTTGGCAATCTCTCTTTTCTTCAGTATCATCGATGCGATGAGACTTTTTTAAATAAACAGTTGTTTACTGATGCTGGAAATCGGCGTCAAAGGGTCTTTACTTATGTTAAAGCTCGTTATGCTGAAACTACTAAAGACATTTTTGGAGAATTTATTACAAAGATTTCGATAAAATTAAATCTACCATTTCTCCCCTCTTTGATAGCTTCCAGGTCTTGACTTCTTCAAAAGATTTCTGGCTTGATCTTTTGGTAACAACTGCCCTCTTGATGATGACTCTTGTCTGGCTCTTCCAGATTTTCTACTTTGTTGCTTTAATGACATTAATTAGCTTATGATAACATCTTCTGTTCTTGCTGCTGTCACTTCCTCTCTGTGGTTGACCTTCAAAAATGTTTCCGTGAGCGTTCTTCTATACTTTCAAAACCCATCAATAAATGTTATTCTAAATCTTGTTTTTTAATTTGTTGAAAACACCCATTTGTGGCTGGTTTCTTTATTGAAAATGCTGAAGATCAATCTGATTGAAGAAACTATTGCCCTGTTGGTTTGCTGCCAATTTTCATTTACTGGTAGCAAGTAATCTACTACTATCTGTTCCATGTTCGAGTTGTTGGTGACTGAAGATGCACTCCCTTTTCTTTTGATGTAAATAAGGAGGGTGGTTGGATGAAGTCCAGAGTCAACGACCAGCTTAGCGAAGATGATGTCTTGATAAAAACAACGTGGACAAGGCAATGGGAGACCATTCACCTATTTCTCCCAAGAACAATTATGACACTGCATAGTTTAATGATACCAGATAACAACAGCGTGAAGGAGGTCAACTAATTTACCACGCTGGGCGAGGTTGTGCTATAGATGGCGCCTGATCGTCATACAGCGACTGTATGCAACATAGAGAAGATCAAAATCGGGATATGGAAGGTTGGGACGTGAAGTCAGAGTTATAAACTAGAAAATGTGAAGCAAGAGAAGTAACGGTTAGACATTATATGTTAAGGGGTATGCGAAACCAGATGAATGAACAATGGAGATTTCATGAGTAACAATTACCGAGTAATATATATACTCAGGAGGAAATGTGTATGGAAAAAGTGTTGGACTAATACTGGACATAAACAGATGGAAATGAGTTTTGGGATGATGACAGGGCTCTTCTTGTGAAACTACAAGGAAGGTCATTTGACATGGCAAGTAAAATTTATAGGAAGCCGAGTTGCAAAGCACCGAAGAAAAAAGTTTTATAAAACGCTAGAAAGTACGTGTCAATACAAGTCAAAAGAAACCATATCATTTTGGAAGATTTGAAATAAAAAAGGTAGGGAATGAACAGGATAGCAAAATGGTTGGTTAATTGGGAGTTAGCATGTAACAAGCGAGGAGAAAAGTGGTTTCAGTGCTGTATTACGAATTGTCAAGGTATTTCCAACATTTTCTTCGAAAAACACCCTAGAAGAGCCCAGGAAGGCGACATCAGAAACCAGACAGACTGACTGTTAATGAACAAACTGTTCAGAAACGCCGTTCTTCACTTAAAACATACCAAGTTCTGACTGCAGAAACGGCCATCTCCCAGTTGCTTGCAAGCTGGAAGGTAGATTACGAAAGCCAAAGAAACCTAAGTCAACTTTGAGCAAAGTAGAAGGAAAGGGCTGGAAATAAATCGCACGAAAACAGTATGCATGGTGATAAGAAAGAACCAAAGTCCCAGGTGCAAGTTGTATATTGGAAGTGACCCCATACAGCTATGGAAAGTGTGATCTGGAAATCAAGAGAAGGATTGGGATTGCAAAAGATACTTTTGAAAAATTGGAAAAGATCTTGAAACATCGCAAAATGTCAATGGCTACAAAAAAAGGGTACTGGAAGGTTTTGTGACATGCTCTGTTATATGGTTGTGAGTGCTGGGCAATATCACCATCAATGCAAAAGAGACTAGAAGCTGTTGAAATGTGGTTTTACAAGAGAATGATGAGAATACCATGGGTAGACCATCAAACAAAGGAGGCAGTTTTGAGGAAATCTGGAAAACCAGGATCACCAACGTCTGGAATGGATATGTGTGAGAGAGAGAGAGACAGACAGAGAGAGAGAGACAGACAGACAGACAGACAGACAGACAGACAGAGTGAGAGAGGTGAGTCACAGTGGAGCACCGTAAAATTACCATTAGGGTCAGTAGCAAAAGAAGACGTCCCTGAAAAAGAGAAAAACGTTAAAAAGGAATGGATCACAAATGAAATTCTGGACCTGAAAGAGAGACGACAGATACTTCCCTGTTATAGCGCAGAGTACAGGAGCGTCGACAAAATCATCGCAGTAAAATGGGGAGGAAATGATAGCTGGCGTAATGGAAAGCGTGCAGAGAATAAGAAGATCAAAGAGGTAGTATGGCAACTAGGTTAAAACCAAGTAGATAAAGTAATTCAGTTATTTTGACAGCAGATTGACCTATGGTGGCAAGTGTGATGCAAAAGTCAGAGACGCATAGTATAGCAAAATATGCTTAAAATGCCTGGTAATATATTAAAAGATCGAAAGATGCCAATTACAACGAATAACAGAGAGTTGGTCATTTGCAGGTCAATTTCAGCAAATTTAAGAGACAAATTTAAAGGAACTGAAATGTGGTTTGACAGGTGTATGCTAAGAATTCAATGAGCAGAGCACGTAACAAATGAAGACACTCTAAGGAAGATAAGAACTAAAAGAAAATTGTTAACTGACTTTTTTAGGCATGTAATGAGGAAAAAGGGTTTGGAGAATTTGACGCTTACAGAATGCATTTAAGGAAAGTAAAACAGAGAAAAATTACAGATAAAATACTAGACCACATATATTATATTTTATTTTATTATATTATATTATATTATATTATATTATATTATATTATATTATATTATATTATATTATTTTATATTATATTATATTATATTATATTATATTGTATTATATCATATTATATTATATTATGTTATATTATATTGTATTGTGTGTATTGTATTGTATTGTATGATATAGAATCATGTTGGGGAAGTGGTTTTGGAAATGTGAAAATATATATTGGGTCATAAATTGGGTTGAAGCAATCCCTTCGACTTTCTTTGACCTCCTGGACCAACTGAGCTGAAGGCACTGTCCCCCTAACCAGAATTTTTTGGTTTGTCCACATAATTGTACNTATTTATTATTATTATATTATATTATATTATATTATATTATATTATATTATATTATATTATATTATTTTATATTATATTATATTATATTATATTATATTGTATTATATCATATTATATTATATTATGTTATATTATATTGTATTGTGTGTATTGTATTGTATTGTATGATATAGAATCATGTTGGGGAAGTGGTTTTGGAAATGTGAAAATATATATTGGGTCATAAATTGGGTTGAAGCAATCCCTTCGACTTTCTTTGACCTCCTGGACCAACTGAGCTGAAGGCACTGTCCCCCTAACCAGAATTTTTTGGTTTGTCCACATAATTGTACCACTCGTTCATCCTGTCGAACATCTTTCTGCACCCTATCCAGATATACACTTGTAAGACTGATCCTCTCAAAGAATAATAATTTTCCTTTCAAGCCAGGAATATAATCCCAAGAACAGAAAGTAAAGAAAAGTAGTGATAAAAAATTATTTCCACTATTTTAGTATCCTGACGAGAAAAGGGGTTTTGATTATAGAGTTTGAAATTAATACAAAGTTGTATTTTGCAAAGAACGACGACTTGCTTTCAAGTTAAGAACATATTTTTGTTATGATCATGATCTTTTATATTATACTTTACATAGTAATACAGCACAAGTCGTATGGAATAATAATTTGGCCTTTTCTCTCCTTTTTTTTAATGTTAAAAGCTGCCTAACGACCTTGAAATTAAATGGAATAGTAGACTTACAAAGACTGCTGGTTTATGTTACTATACCAAGTAAGTGTGTTTTGAAATAAACGAAAAGAAAGATTGCATTGCCAACCCGTCCCCCTTAGAGTTGCGATCAAACCGTGTAATTTTGATTCTTTCTCTCAACTATCCAATAAATCCAAACTGAATATTATAAATTTGATAAAATATTTGATGTTTTTCAAGAGTTTTGAAATTGATATTAGAGTCGATAACAGGATTGCTGTAGCAGTAGTAGTAGTAGTAGTAGTAGTAGTAGTAGTAGTAGTAGTAGTAGTAGCAACTGCTGTAGTAGTAGTAGTAGTAGTAGTAGTAGTAGTAGTAGTAGTAGCAACTGCTGTAGTAGTAGCAGTAGTAGTAGTAATAGTAGCAGTAGTAGTAGTAGCAGTAGTAGTAGTAATAGTAGCAGTAGTAGTAGTAGTAGTAGTAGTAGTAGTAGTAGTAGTAATAGTAGTAGTAGTAGTAGTAGTAGTAGTAGTAGCGATAGTAGTAGTAGTAGCAGTAGTAGTAGTAGTAGTAGTAGTAGCAGTAACAGTAGTAGTAGCAGTAGTAGTAATAGTGGCAGTAGTAGTAATAGTAGCAGTAGTAGTAATAGCAGTAGTAGCAGAAATAGTAATAGTAGCAGAAATAGAAGTAGTAGTAGTAGTAGTAGTAGTAGTAGTAGTAGTAGTAGTAGTAGTAGTAGTAGTAGTAATGATAGTTGTGTTGGATGTGGTTACATTAGTTTTAATCAAAGTACATACCTACTAATAATAGAATTGCCATCGGAAGTAGTAGCACCACCAGTGGAGAAGTATTTCCTTCTGCTGCTATTGTTGTTGTTTTGGGGAAAGTGACGACAATTGCTGGAATATTTTGTTGTTACATTTACAAATTGAATTCTGTACATAAAATAGGTTGCTAGAGTTTTAATTGACTTCGCCAATAAATTGTTTCTTATAGAAAAAACAACGAACGACATGCTTTCATTGAACTATCGGAGAAAGTCTGTGATTGTTCTGGTAAGTGATCGAATAGTCATTCTGAATCTGTGCTGGCAGTTTTCTTTTGTGTTTTGTATTTAATTTTTCCTCCCATTTCCCAGTTATTTGTTCATTGTTTTCACCCAATGCATTGTAGGGTTTTACATGTAAAAACCACGAATGCATTTTTTTTTAGAATTGCAGCTGACAAATTTTTTTAGTAGTTACAGAAGACTCATCAATGTAAGCGAGATTTTATTTTGGTTAACAACTAAAAGCATTCAAAATACACAGTTTTATTACTGTTTTAGTTGTTTGGAAAGTAAGACATACTCTTTCCGTTTAGGATCAAAGTTCGAATGAGAGCGTGGCCTTCATTTTACCAATGGCCTGACACACGCAAGGCGTGACGTCACGGCTAGCAATCCTCTTCAGGTGACTCTCCCAGGCAGCCAAGAAAAACTCAGTGAAGTTAAAAAATAGGGTTAAAAATTTTACTTCCGTGAATACAATTATGAACGATAATAACCTTATAATTGTCAACTGCTTTTGCCAGTATATCTTTCAATTAAAGTAAAAAAAGACTTGAAAAAGAATATTAACTAGCAACCACCTATTGTTCTAGGAGGCCTTATACTGGGGCAAATGAATTTTTCTTTTGTGTATTCATAAAAAAAATGTCATTTACTCTAATATTTTATCCAGAAGAAAAATTCATTCATTTTCATGTAATATGTAATTATTACATAACACTATGATTAGAATTGGTCGGGTTACTGGAAGTTAGATTTGGATATTTATTTGTTTGTTTATTTATTTTTATTTATTTATTTGTTTGTTTGTTTAGTTAGTTGATAGTTAGTTAGTTAGTTAGTTAGTTAGTTAGTTAGTTGGTTAGTTATTGGAACACTCTATACAGGGAGGTTAAGTCTAGCTGGTGACTTATTTACTTATAATTATTAAAGTTGTATGTTGTTTATACACATAAACGCACATTTATAAACTGTAAACCAATAAGCATAATGAAATAGACAATAAAATGAAATAAGCAGATGAACAGATGTGTAGGATGTGTAATCAGAGGGGAGAAAGTGTCATGTGTGTTGTTAGTAAATGTAGCAAGTTAGCTCAAAGAGAACATAAACGACGACATTATAATGTTCCAAGATATATTCACTGGTTATTATGCAGACACGCTGGTTCAGATAGAGCAAATGCTTGGTATAACCAAAAACTAGGATTCATAGAAAACGACAATTTCAAGAAAATTTGGGACTTTATGACCCAATGTGACCAACACGTAGTTGAAAGCAAACCAGACATTGTGTTTGTCGACAAAATTAAGAGAGAAGCTACAATAGTTGATATTAAGTGCCCCAGTTTACTCAAGAGTGAAGGAGAAAGAAACCGAGAAAACAGAGAAATACCAACATCTTAAGGAAAAGGTAACAAAACTGTGGAATCTTAGAAAGGCTAAAGTTATACCTGTTGTAATTGGAGCACTGGGAGCGGTATCTAAAGATTGTAGGAAAAACCTTGAAAAGTTAATGGGCGGTGCCAGATTAGAAATAATACAGAAAACAGCACTATTGTGAATTGCAATGATTTTAAGGAAAGTGCTCTCAATTTGAGAGCAGAGAAGAAAAGAACGACCTAAAACCTTTGATAACTGGTTGCTATCTGCTTTTAAGTTAAGACCGGTTGGAAGATCTAACGAGAAAAATAGAAAAGATATATTATAATAATAATCATCATCAACATCATCATCATCATCACCATAGTCAGTTGCCTGACCTTAACCAGTTGTGCATGTCTTTAACGGGCGGGAGTAGTGGGGGAGGATCATATCTAGCTGTCGCGAGCGTGGATCTCTTGTTCTAAAGGGCTGAGTACCGAGTTCTTACTTTGTTACTTAGTCCGAAGATCTTGGGTGAAGCCTCGCTACGAAGACCGTTTTAAGCAGAATGGGTCACCTAAACTGGGAAACCTAAACAAGCCCCACTTGCAAGGTCATGTGCTGTTTAAATTAACATCAATATCGCACACACCTGGGTGTAAAAAGTAAAAAATATGTAAATATTTTTTATTTTTCTACAATTCAAAATTGTGGAAATCATTTGCTATGCACAGAGAGGTGTTATTTTTACAATTTCCTTGCCCTCCCTGTATGTTAGGATCATCTGATCTGATCTGATCTGATCTGATCTGATCTTGGAAGGGAAGTCGTCATTCTGTGGAAGGCTCAGCTGTTTATGCTTGATTAGGGTGTGATCTCCAAAGATAAAAATTTGGGGAAAGAACGGCTCACCCAAAAATGATCTGGTGAAGGACGAGTACTCATAGCTCAGATGGTAGAGTTTGCGGCTTTGGTAGAAATAGACACCAGTTTGAATACAGTTTGAAGCAAACACTTTCACTTTTTTACCGTTAAAACCTTGAAAAGTACATTAAAGAACTGATGTATAATGATTGTAATTGCAACAGTAATGGAAATGTTGAAAGAAAGATAGAGGACCACCTCATACCAAGTACTACTTCTTGTACCGTAATTACTTTCTGGTTAAATTTTATGCTATTTGATTAGAGGTTTGTTTGTTGTTTTTTTTGTTTGTTTTGACGTCATTTTTCCCCTGTAACTGGGGCTCAGACGGTGCCCTTCAAAGGGACTTTTGTTTGGCAGTGAGAAATTTCTTGGCCGGATGCTCTTCCTGACGCCAACCAATGGCTTTTTCTTTTGTAAAGTTCCTAAATTCGGGGAGTCGAACCCGGAACCTCTTAGTTACGATGCAGTTGCACTACTTATTAAGCCAAGGCTCCTCTCATTGTATTTGATCAAAGTAATTAAGCGGATTTAGTGAACAAAGTATTAGAGAATGTGAATTAAAATAATACGTCTTTGAATTAGTGCCATTGGAATAAGCAAGTTCACAAATTATTTTATTGTTGCCTGCCGTTGTTTTTCACCAGATGAGATCTTTTCTGTCATTTTTTTTACTTTTCCTTTATTTGGTATTTGTGCAATTATCTAGAACATGTCCGTGATACATTAGCCCACGAGCTTTGTCATGCCGCTACCTGGATAATAAACAACATTAAAGATGGACACGGAAAAGTCTGGAAGGATTGGTAAGCTTGGCTTATAAGTATGTTTTCAACCTGAGCCAACTTTTGCAGTGCTGCTAGAGAAAGGTTTTGGGATTTTGTTACTTTCTATCTGAATCCAGGGATTTATGAAGGTCTATTGATCGACAGTACCATGAAATCTCTTGCCATTGAAACATCTAAGCAGTTGCAAATTTAGCTAAGTATTCCGTACAGTGAGCTCCGTTGAACTGTCGCTGTGCAAAAAGGTACGATCTTCAACACTTTGACAATTTGTTCCAAATTAATGTGAAAATTCATATTCACTTCAGATTTAATAACAATCGCTGTCCATTCACATTAAAATTTTAAAATTTACGCAACCCAATTTCAATGATAAAGCAAACTTATTGACGAAATATGAGAACACGTACTTTGATGATGTAACTACAATTCTTTTAAGGCATCTGGCGCGTCCATATATTTTCATCAAATACTCCAGAAAGGGCGTTTCCCGTGTTTTTCCTTAAATCGTAGGGCGTTGACATGAAATAGTTTGCCCCTTCAATAAACTGCCAAGTATCCAGGACTGGATGTACGTTAAAAGCTTTAAAAGGCCAACGGGTAGGATTCGTCACAAAATCAACCTTGGTTTTCACAACCCCCTTTCCTTCCTGCTAGTACTTCCAAATGTCAGATGTCAACTACTCGAATCTTGTGTTTTGGCATGCGTCTTAACCCCGCAACTGTCTTTTATTTTTACTCCCCTAGCTCAATCCACCGTAACCTTGCTTTTCTTGGTAATAATGTTACAATCGCTGATCTTATCGGAGAACCTGTGTTTCCCACACCAATTTGCTCAACCAATCCTTTACCATCGCCAGATAAAGTGGTCTTCCTGGCATTCATTACCACAAAAATTCGATTAAATCCACTTTCGAAAAGAGACTCCACTTGAAAGTTAATTTCGGATAATTCCTCTGTTCTGTCAGACAATAACACGAATAAAGCCCTTATCTACCTGGCATATTGTCATTGAAGAGCTATAGTCAACGGGAACTCGTTGACTATAGCCCGTCAAAGTATTTTGTGACGTGATCACAAGTACGTCGACTGAATTGCCTATGTATCCAAGATAATACTCTGGGTCTCCTCTCAACAGTCTAATCTAATTTTAATTACCATAGGGTTACTTGAATTACATGGATATGTACTTCGGTATTTGAAAGTACTTGGGGCTTTATTCTTTCCAAGTATGTCTGTTGCTATGGCTTTGCCCTCAATAATACGCTCCTTGGTTGGGGTTTTGGAAAATCCGATTGCTATGAAATAGAATGATTAAACGAATAAGAACTGAAAGCTGTGAAAGTCTAGGTTTAACTATTGGCAAATATAATATTGTTTCTTGTCTTAATTTTCTTTCTTTTCTTTCTTTTTTCGTAGGGTTCGAAAAGTTAGTAATCAGTTCCCCGAGATACATATTTCGACATATCATGATTTTGTTTTGAGAACAAAATATTTGTATCTATGCCAAAGCTGTGACCATAGGTACGTATAAATATGTGAATCAATTAATAAGTATTTGCAATGTACACTATGGAGGACGGGGCGTGGAGAACAAGGCCCCTGCGCTTGAAATACATACATGTCTTCTTCTTAAGCCCCTCCACCGAAGCCAGCTCTTGATTGCTCGGGAATTAACTTAGAAGACCATCCAGTCATGCTATAACCAAAAACTCAAGGCCTGAACAAGTGGGGCAGGGTACCCACGTTTGCTTTTAACCTCAAGATTAAGAAGTAGTTATGTCAAGGACGGTTACAGCCAGACAGATTTTGAAAATGCAATAAGTCTTGTTAATGTTTTTCGGCTCTTTAAACCCAATTTTTCTGTTGGAATGACTTTAAAGTTAATGTAGTTCTATATTTAAAACATATAGCCAAACAAAAGAATGCTTGCTATTTCTGTAGAGTTAAGGGAAACATTGGAACTAATGAGACAAAATCCCACAACGACCTGAATGATTAAATGTCAATAGTATCTTGTGACAATTTCTTTTTCGAGAGTTTTATTGCGTAATACATAATTAAGTTGCATACACTTTGAAATTCCGTTGCCTACCAAAACAACTGTCTTGGTAGGTAACGGATTGTTTGACGTAATTTATATACACAAACTAAATATGTACCTATTTCGTAGGTAGAAATAAACATATGGTACAATATGTGAAATATAATGTTAAGGAAGAAATAATTGAGGCCGGAGGAGAACATTTTACGAAGTCCAAATTATCTCAATGATGTTAAAGATTTGTTTTAAAAAACATATCCTGAGGGCACCTTCTAGATGCTACAAAAACTCTTGTGTACTTCATTGTAAATGACTGAGTACCACTTTTCAGGCATTCATTTTTAGTTCTCAAGTGTTTTTTAATTTTGATTTTTCTGTACCTATTCTGGTAGGGGTGTATTTGTAAAATTAAATAATTGTACTTTATTTGCGTATTTATTAAGCAACTTTGTTACTATTTATTGATAAAACATCTGGTAAGTTATGCGTTTTGCGTTAGGCTAAATTATGCTTTTCTATTTCATTGCAAGGATTGGTAGACATAGTAAATCGATAAATTTGGAAAAAAAAAGATGTCCTGTTTGTGGAAGGTATGTATATCCGATGTTTAAATGTCATCCTTTGTGACCTTTTTCCTGAATTTTTGGTTTGTCAAAGATTTTCAAGGTATCACATGACATGTACGAGATCATCATAATTAAATAGCAAGTGACGTCACAGCATCCTTTATAGTTCTAGACAACACAGACATTGTGATTCTTTTGTTAAGAAATAGAAGAAGACACTGTGATCATGTTTACTCTAGATGTTTCAGCCAGTGTTCACCGCCTGTCAACTGATTCTGAAGCGAACTGTCAAATAACACAGTTATACAGATAGAGAGTCTATCTTTTTAGTATTTAAATTTTTGACTAATTTTTCTATGCAAAATTTGTTAAACGCTTTTTCCTAATACGAGCTTTGTGAGCCCTGTCAGCTTCAATCTTGTCCAAAATAAACAACTTGTGTGGACTATCTCCAAGCTTATTTTGATCTTGGTCACAATGTTAAAAACAAAAAAAATGAAAATGTCAATTTTATAAGTTATGTCAGTAAAATTTCTTTTTTATGTTTTAATTGGTCTTGCATTGTATTCTATTTCGGAAAGTCTGAGTGCTGGTTCCTTATTGGTAAGGAGTGTCCATTTAATTTTTGCGGGAAGAGGGAAAGATAAAATGTTTTTGTGTAAGATGATTGATTGATTGATTGATTGATTGATTGCTCGAAATCATTAGTGACGGCCTGGCGGGATATGGCTTCACTGCTGTTATAAATGCAGTTTTCATTTTTTGCATTGAAACTTTTGATAGAGGGAAAAAAGGCTTAAAAGGATCTGTTGTGTTTCAAATCACGTATTGTGATTTTCCACTTCTCACAGTTATGGTAATATCATTTTTGTGAGAATAAGAATGAAGACTGAAAAAGGCAGGATAGATTTCCCGCCATGTGGATTCGTCACTTCCACAACCGAACTGGAACCATTTTTATTATCTTTTTATTATTTACTATCTTTTATTTTTTGATTATCATTGAATATTTTTGTTAGCTATTGTTTTCTGTATAAATTTGCGAGTCCTTCGCAAACCAGTATTTGTAGCAATCAATAATAATTTACTTTTAGACGATGAGCCAAATCGAAAATTAAATGCAGATAATCGGTTCTGCAATTTTACTGTTTTATATCAAGATGATTCAAAGCTTGTTAATATTTGTCATCTCATTTTGGTGATAGAGTTAATGCCTAGGGATAAACTGTTATAATTTGGTCATATCGTAAGAACCCGAGGAAAAGAGAAGACAATAATGCTAGGCAAATTACCTGGGGTAAAAAGAGGCACCGATAACGGTAAATTGATGGAGTGAAAGAAGCAACAGGGAAGCCCATTCACCAAATGCATGAACACATCCGTAATTTTAATAGTTACAGACGACTTAGAAGTAATATCATCAGATTAGAGAACGACTTGATGAAACCAAACAAAACAACTCTTTATGACCAGTGATAATTGCATAGTAATCTCAACTCCATTCATTTATTCACGTGGAAACTAAGTGTGATAGTGAAGTAATAATTTAATACTGTACAGAGGCCCAAGTCCAACACTCTAATTAATTTAAAATAATGTAATTGTACGTAGCAAGTGAATGTTCATATTAAAAAAGAACTCGATACGTCTAAAGCCTAAAAGCCGATGGTAAACATAAGTATTAACACTCAATATAATGAAAAAAACTTAAAGGATATGTAATATTTAAAAAGTTCTAAAACTTGTAAAATCAAGGATTCAGAGCTCTCAAAAAAGGGTGCGCAACTTAAGCCATTCACTTTAAAGTCTTATTAGACGACCTTGAAAGTGATGTTTACGATACACATAGATAGGAAGATAAGTCGTCTGGCCCATACAAGGAAGTGTCTTGCAGACAGAAGGATCATTTACCCCAACTGTCTTTCTCCTTTGATAAATTGCGCTTTTAAAATGATCATTTGGGTCAGAGCCTTTTAAACTGTGCTGTGGCTATGTTTGACGAGTTTTTTATCTGCTGGTCGGAAGTACGATTCTATTTTGTAGCCAATTTTTATTTGTTTTTTTTGCTTGGAAATGGATTTTATTCAAGACAGTGCGATTTTTCCGTCTCTTTATGAAAGATGGGGCGCTTTAGTTTTGATGTCTTTACCGCTTTTTTTTTTTTTTTTGTGATCCTCTTCATGATCTTTACTAACTATCAATGGTAGATATTGCAGTTACGTTTCAAATACCACTTGTTTCAGCAATTCAGTTTGTTAGTTCGTTGGTTAGTTACTTCCTTACTTAGTTCGTTCGTTTGTTAGTCCGTTTGTTAGTTCGTTAGTTAGCTAGTTGTTAGTTAGTTAGTTCGTTTGCTAGTTAGGTAGTTTGTAAGTAATGGATTATTGCCGAATATTTTCACAAGATAAATTATAAATTTATGTAGAAGTTATGCAAAAATCTATTGTCAACGTTTACCCTAACTACGACATTAGTTGGGTTAAGTAGTACATTGTCTGCCAGTTCATTAACACCCAAGTCAATGAACGCTGGTGCAACTGCCCTTATCTTTACTAATGCCAATAGACAATAGTTTCCCCTTTCAGCACCTGATACACCTGTTTGTTTACGTATGAATTTCATGTATACGGTATTTTATATGGTTTTTCCGGCGGACAGGATGAGCATCCTTAGTTATGGTATATTGTTCCGCGCTTTTCTGCTGAAATAGTTGCTTTACTTTGTTTTTGGGAGGGGGAAGTTGTCGGGAAAATTTCAGGGGTTTTGGAAATCGAATCTCTGGTATCTACACACAATCGTGCTACTCCACACTAATTAAATTTCACGTTGTGAGAAAGTACACCGTCGTCCAGCAGAAGACATTTTGACTGCCACAAGCTTAATGTGATAGTTGATGAAATTCATTGCTGATGTCATGCATGTATGCAGGCTTTGTGTTCTTAAAACTGATCGAAAAGAAGAACATGTGTCTTTAACCAAAATATTAGACAAAAGCTTTCTGGTAAGTTGTGTCGAGTCAGCATAGATGCTTCGACGACATTTTTTAAAATTATTAAATGGAAAGCAGAGTTGACCAGTTGAATAAACCTCTTTTTTCCTGTTTGTAACGCTTTTATTTTTGTAATGAAAAGTTAACATCTGAAAATCGTCACCTTCGCCACAGAGTTCTTCAATACTAGTTTACCAAAATAAGGCATCTACATTGAACTCAAAGTGAATAATCATAAGTGCCCTTTTACACAGTAATCAAGGACCCAGTGTGGGAGTGACTGAATTCCGAAGATGTCGTTGTCGTTGTTTTAGTTTATATTTTGTACCAATATTCCTAACTATGTATTTTCTGTCATTTGTTACAGTCAGCTCAAGCTATTTCATGGTGATGGACGACCTGTAGTTCCTAGAAGGGTTAATCCATTCATGAGTCATGTGAAACAGAATTACTCAGCTGTTCAGAAAACCCACCAAGAATCAAGTCACAAGGACATTATGAAAATTCTTTCTCAGGAATTTGCATCAATGCGAACTAATAGTCCCACTGTTGAATAAAAGATTTTAGTAGCAGTTTTTAACTTTTAATCCGCAAAGTATTAAAGGCTGCTAGTTTTTGTGTAGCGGTTCGTTTTACAGGCGTTGCGTAATAACTTTTGGTAGCTTATACCTACAGTGTCAAACAGATTTAATATGGAATGAAGTAATATTATTCACTGGTCAAAAAAAGTAAAAAAATTATTTGCCTCATAGATTAACGCTTTTATAGCTTAGGGTGATATTGAATTTAAGCATTATTTTTATTCTAAAACCACGCTGCTTTGTTGCGCCATGCAGAGCCGTCCGATTTTGGTCAATTGTTACAGGCAAGGAAGTCCTTGGCAAAATAGCGACTATGTATTTCAAACTAGGCGTTGGACATCTTTTGGGGGATTTTTCTTACTGTTTTTCCAAGTTAAGTCTTGTTTACTTGTTAGCCTTTGCAATACGCATTTGACTTCCCTAATACGCTCGGCTATTTCATTTCCAAAAGACACAATGCGTTGGCACTGAAGAAAGAAATTCGAAATGTCGAGGGATACAAGAATATGTCACAGTTCCCGATTTGGAAGACAGACGTTATGAATGTTGGTTTTAAATATTTAATAAAATCGACATTTCTTCCTTTGCTGAATAGAAAAAAATACAGCACAGATTGGGAGAATACGAAATTATTCGGATTGGTTAATTATGTTTCGTTCATGGCAAATAAATATTTTTTCAATCTGCAACGACCAAAACTGTGAAATTCTTATTCAAGGTCGCGTAGCCTCGTTTGCGTGATTCGACGAAAGTATTTTCAAACCGCCTTAGCCTTTAGTGATTCATAAAATATTGTAGGAATGTATTTACCTAAATGTATATTCTTCTGTATGCTATTTGTGCCACTTGGGATAGAGGGTTATCTAATCAGGGCCTTTTTTTTCGGCTCGTGATACCGCCCGTTAATTAAAATGAAAAAAATCATTTTGTTTTTTCTTTGGAATCCATAAAACCTAAATTGTATTTCTGCTATGGAGATTTTGTATTTGTAGGGACACGATTAAGTGTTTTGGTTAGGTATATACAATTATTACATTAGAAAATTAAGCGTATTCTATACCAACCCGGAAGGCAAAGCTGACAGAGATACTAACAGAATACAACCTTGATAAATTAGGTTTGAATATATGTTTAAAAATTATCGCGATTTTTATTATTTGTTTATATATACTCTTAGCATTAAGTGAATGAGGTAAAAGTGCACTTGAGATTAGAATTATTACGAAACCAATGTATTTTTATATCATACTTAGGAGAGGATTATGTTTTAAACGTAGAAAGAAACAGTAATATTTTTTCTTTTACCACAACACCGAAAAACCCTCTATGAACTTTTGGAGCCAACGAATTGGGGTCTTTTTACCATGGAGATTGTTAGTAGCTGGCTTTAATTATTAAAAAAATTTTATTGTAACTATTGTTCAGTTTTGGGATTTACTGCTTTTTAGTCATTTCAGTAATTTTCGCATAACTCTCAATGAAATTAATGACAATAGCTTGCCTTCGCTTTCTTTTTTGGAATTTACACTATCAGGTTGCATTTAATATGAGCTGTATATATACTTTTACCGTATACTTTACTTCTATCCTACAAGAAAAACACGCTTTTTGTAGGAACACCAAGTCTCGATATTCTTATTAAGGTTGCTCTCTAGAATTTTACATACATTTGTTAATTTTAGTACCAGAAACTCAAGATTTCTGAAAGCAACCTAGGAAGGCTTACTCCGACTTACTGTGCCAAGTTGTGTGTAAACGCACATGCAATTCGAATGAACTAAAACAGAGAGGCTTAAGCGATCACCCGGGGGTGGGGGTTAAATTTTTTAAGCTCTGAAAGACAAAAGCGAAAGTCCTTAGATGTAAGAGCTTTATCATGTCATGAGTCGTAAGCTTGTTCTGAGCTACGTTTCGAGAGATACTTCTCCCATTGTACGGCTTACCACAACATGAAGAAGAGAGATATGGATATCGCTCAGTGGAAAGTCGGGGCTCGGGACAGATTTGAATTGAGGGGGAAGATTCATAAACGAACCAAACCATAAGTGGTCATCGTCGACACGACGGACGGCAGAGAGAGAGAGACAGAAATATTTGTGTGTTTTTCCGAATGTTTTAAAGAGAAATACAAGTAATTAATAAAAACACCTGTCAATTACCGTAATTATTTGATTAAGCGCACGGTGCGCTTAAGTAATTCTGGGGAATCGAAAGGGTGCGCGTATTGGCAAGGTCAGTCAACTTACAAAGCACTAAATGTCTAAAGTATCAACGTCCACATTCATCAAGTTCAAAAGTGAAATTGACAAATGCAAAGATATCTGTAAACATATGAACATTGTGAATTACGCACATGATGTTAAAAACATAATAGAATATACTCAGTAAAATATGTTTTTAGTGCTTTTATTCTTGACCTTCAATTTTTTACTTTGAAAAAAGAGTGTGGTTGTTGAAAAGGAAATCTGCCAAAGAGGGTCCGCTTAATTGAGGGAGTGCGCTTGTTAACTTTTTTGGGTTCCAAAGGGTGCGGTAAATCGATTAATTACGGTTTGCCCCTTATGTAACCGAATATAATTACAAAAGAAACTAGATAAACCTAAAAATCAAAATACTTTATTTTCTTAATAAAGTCACCCTCAGCCTGCCTGATTTTTCTTGTAAGCAAGTCCTACAGCTTGGCCCCCATAAAGAAAAGCCCGATCTCGCAAGTTCGAGCTTGACTTCGTGCATATGTAATGTCTTCTTTTACGAGTCCCGCATTACCTGACTTCATGTACGACAGACCCTTTTGCTCAATGAACTTGGAGGCTGATATCTGGCGTAAGTAGAAAATTGAAGACTTGCTATTAATGTACTTTTTTTTACCAATATTGAAAGAGGTACCTTAGGGTGCTGGCTGAATTTTTGGAGATGACGTGATGCCTGGGGCAAGTGGGAAATGGAAGAATTATTGTTAATCTACTTTTTTACCAAAAGTGAAAGATTTACCTTGGGTTGCAAGGTGAATTTTTGGAGATGACATTATTACAAAGTTGCGGAAAGTAATGGTCGGAAGATTGTCACAGACCTCTAACGTTTTGAAATATATTTTGCTACCCAACCAGCTGTTAGTATCTCCAGTGTCTTCTTGAAGTGTCAAGTTCGGAACAGACATCGACGACCATGGCACCCCAAATCTCCCTGTTGTCCGTCTTCCTTATCAACTCGGCTTTCGTTAATGTGTTTTGCGTTGATCATAGATTAAGACTGGCCATGAATGTTATTCTTTGTCTGCCCCTGGTTTTCTTCGCTTCTATCTTGCCAGATAGCATCTTTTCAAGTTCGTCTTTCCTATATACGTGTCCCAGACGTTGAAGCTGTCTCTTACGGGTTGTTTTTGTGAGGTGTCTTTTGTAATTTGCTGTGTCCATCACCTCCGTGTTTTATTTCTCCAGCCACAATATCTTTAGCATCCTTAGGTACTACGTTTCAACTGCTTCCAGTCATTTTTCCGCATCTTTGCTTCGAGTTCAGCTTTTGCATCCATACATTAGTACAAACCATACGTTATGTCTTAAGTCCTCTGATCTTCGTATCGTTTCTGATGCTCCTGTTGGTAAAGATTGTTCTCAAGTTGTTGAATGTGTTATATGTCCAGTATCAGTAGACCAAAAAGTGAACTGTGTAAAAGGGAGAAGCAAACCACTAATCTGCCACAGTTGAATCAGGAAAGAAAAGTCAAACTATTCCAGTAACAAAAATTTTTGCCATGTACTTTTATTCAAAATTTAACGTTTTTTATTCTGCGAATATTCAATTTTATAAGTAATGAACCTTTTGACTAAATATCTTTTTTCCTTCGTGTTTCCATTATTTTTTTTATTATTGTCAAAGGCGTCAAAATAATTTATTTCTCTAATTTTACTGATAAGCAATTTAATCTCAACAGCTGTTAATAACGACGTTTGGAGGAAATATTCCCATTCAATATATATATATATATATATACTCGTGATTTTACATCTTTTATTACCTTACAGTATTACTATGTTGTCAATAAAATAAAATTCAATTGTTTATTATTACGACAAGGGAAAAGTATCTCCACAGACAAATAAATGTATTTAGACGTGTATGTGTATAAATAACTGAGAGTACAGGATGTATCGGTTCAGATAGTTTCCCGGCATGAAACGTTCAAAATAACATGATGAAGAAACAGAAAATCTCGAAAAATTAACCTCTGAATCCATAGTAATTCACAATACAAGGCAACAGTCTGGATATACAAATCTAACAATTTTTCTTGTCATTTCTTTTAGGTCCACAAGAAAGGCTTTTCATCTTCCGCAGCCAAAATCAGCTCCTTCCAGGAGAACGGATCACTATGAGGTTGTTTTCCATCATATTCTTTCGGTAAAATGTCTCTGGAAATATAACAGTGAAGGCTCATCATATCAACTCCATGTATCTTTATCCTCTCTCTTAGTTTTGGTTTCAAAAAAGAAGACATTGCAGCATAAACAATAGAAAAAATGAAAGGTTGATGAATGAAATGGATGCCTTTTACTCTAAGTGGGTAGCAATCCCTTAATATTGTATTTAACACGCGAAGAATACTTGGTGTGAAATTAAGAATGTGCTTGACACCAAAATCTGTAAAATCGACAAGAAATATCATTCCATTCTTCTGTGTTGGCAGTTCTTCGAGAAGCAGCTCTACAGACATCAAACATGCTCGTAAATTGTCCATAAAACAAGACTTCCCGGGATCCCATTTGCCCGGTTTTATAACAAATATCCTCCTCCCCTGTAATAACAAGAAATATAGGGCGATAAGTATTTTGTGTGTGTGAAAATATTCAAGACGTTGATGAAAGAATTAAGTTTTTAATTAAATTGTCTTCCCGGGATCTCATTTGCTCGGTTTTATAACAAATATCCTCCTCCGCTCTAATAACAAGAAAGATAGGGCGATAAGTATTTTGTGTGTGTGAAAATATTCGAGAAATCGATTAAAGAATTAAATATTTAATTAAATTGTCTTCCCGGGATCCCATTTTCCCGGTTTTATAACAAATATCCTTCTCCGCTCTAATAATAAATGTGGAGCGATAAGGAGTGCGTGTGTGTGTGTGTGTGAAAATATTCGAGAAATTGATTAAAGAATTAAAAAACAGAAAGTTGAAATATCGAAACTATGAAATGCTACAATGTTAAGTTTATTTTCTTGGGATGGAAGGTAGAGAAAGTCATCCAGAACAACTGACACTGGAGGAATTAAAACAAGATATAAGGGTAAAACCAAGACTGGAAAACACTAAAACCATAAAATGTATAGTGCAGTTGATCTTCATTTTTAAACTTTGGTGAAGTCACAAAACAACTTGAAACAGAAGGAATGATAAAAGACAGAAAGAGACAAACTGCTAAGACTCCTTTAAGCTCTTTCTTGTGAAAATGTTATTTGCTTGTCATTTACAACTATAACATTGTACAGTTGTAAAGATGCAAGCAGAAGCCAAACAAGATCTGTATGAAGCCGGTTATAATTGTTTAAAGAAACAAAAACGTTATAATTTTGGAGTGGAAACAAGTTCCGAAGTTATCAATTTTCGTGCGTCTGCGCAATAGGAAAATTATTTCTTGAAACGAATTTGAACGACAGATTTTGTCTAGACGATTTGCCATCTGTGTTCATCCATTTTAAACTTTAAAGCACATTTATAAGGTTTTTACATTTAGTACTGTGAAGCCTTTGCATTGACGTAAATTGAAACATGTTTTTTATACAATTGTTTCAATACTAATGCGAAAGAGACAGTCAGCTTTGTGAGATAATACTACAGCTTACTGCAACAATAGCTTTTTGGCGACTATTAGACTTTGAAAAACCAGAAGCATTGTACACGTCTTGTCTAAATGAACGTGCTTTTAACTCATCTAATTCAAACTTCTTAACATTTGAATTTTACTCAGTTGTGTAGACAATTGCTTGCTTTTGGAGTCTGGAAGGGATAACAGGCTACTTAAATATAACAAATGAGACAACCTTTCCGTGGTCAGTCATTTATTTTTATATACACATAAACCCCCTGTAGATAGTTACGGATACCGAACAGCTTTACAGATGACTTGGAATGAAGCCTATGTTAATGATAGCACTATCTAAACCACAGTAAATCAAGAACTTTTTCACTTGTACCAAAACTAGGTTTTTCGTGGTCACCTCCCTCAGGTCAGCCATTAATCACTAGGTTAGCACCTGCCGATGAAGATGTCGCTTACTCAAGAACCAAAACGAGTTATTCTAGTTAAACTGTTTTGGAACAAATAACTTTGGGGTCCCGCAAGGCGTATTGTTCCAAAACAAGGCTCGGTTTAACATTGCCATTAAACTCTAGACATAGGCAGACAGAGACTTCTTTGATGGACGAGGGATCTTGAGTTAACAGATCCAAGATAAGTCCCTGACGAAAGTTTATATTCTCTTAATGTAATTTATTATGTATAATATTCTATTACATTATATCAAATTAAATTATATTATATATCATATTAAATTATATTATATTGTATATTATTAAAATTTTTCTTTTAAAAATAGGTTCCTTAAAAAATACCTAAATATCGGAAATACCAGAAAATCTCACAAAAATTGAAATGTAATACTTTTCTATATAAATAATATAATATAAAATAATATAGTATAATTTGATATGATATAATATTATGTAATATTATATAATTAGTTGTTCAGACTGTAATGCTTCCCATTTCGGTGAAAAAAGCAATCATTAGATGCACCTTGTAAAAAAGCATTGACGAAGTGGTCGTATGGGTACACATATGACTAGTTGTGACGCTGAATCGTTTACGGATGACGCCAAAATCCTTTGTGCATCGTCCAAATCAATGAATCATTTAATGACTTGAAGCACCAAGATAAACCAATTAAATCCCTTCTTAAACACAAGAGATGAATATAAAAGTCGTGCTTTGGTAATTAAAATATGATTACCAGCATTTGAAGGTTACCTTTTGAGCTGATGCTTACTTGCAAGTGTGCGTAGGATGGAGATATGTGTTTTTGATTAGAGAGTGTTGTAGCAATATTTGTCAATGGTGATTTACTGTTTCTTACTTTTTGGTTAGACCTGAAGATGGATGCACAATCCAAAATATATTATTGAAATTTATATATATCATCAACATGTCGCAAGCTATAAACAGTTAAAAATTAGTCATAACACATTATATCCCAAATAAAAAGTCGTAATACTTTCTTTGTCTTTAAAAAGAATCATATTCTGGGAAGTTGGTCATGATGGGATGAGATAAAACTCCGTTTTTTACGAGTCAGAATCTTGTAGATATAACAATTACCTACCTATATCCTGGTCATGATACTTATGGTGGTATTTCTGAATACCATGGAAATACAGACTTTGGCAAGTGCAATAGTGTCTTTTTTTCACTCAGAAACCTGGTACCCCCTTCGATCCTACTACCGAGTTAGTTAAAAAAACTTTTGTTTATTGAGATGGCCCCTTTTTACCATATATTTCTGGATGTGTAATGAATATTGACTTCCGCTTGTTATCTGAGCACGCTCTGTTATCATAGGTCTTGTTGATGACTTTTGTCAATTTTCAAAGCCATGGACCTAATGTGTCAACTATTTTTTTTACAAATTCCTTGTGGTCCAGCTACTTTGTTCCTTCTCCTCATTCTGATTGCTACCTGAACTGTTGATTGTAGTATATTGTCCTCCTTGTCACTCTTGCTAACGTGGCATATTTCCTCTAACAACTCTGGAGCAAATTGTCTAAATATTTTGTCCGCTTGCACAAAAAGTTAACATTATAGCTCCCACAAAAAACTCGTAACACTTTATTCCTTAAATAAATAGCCGCTAATTTATTTGTGTGTTTACCTTGATTTTTGAAATATCAAGTCCTATCAAATTAGCAACCATTTAAATATAAAATTCTTAAAACATGTGCTGCCTTTTTGACACAAACATTTTTCTTTACTTTGTAAGGGGCTAAACCCCACTACTAATCATTGCTATGGTATTTTTGCCTATTATTTGCTGACTTCTGTACAAATATTTCAAAGATTTACTCCGTATTAGAAGCAGAAATAGCAGGAGGAAAACGAATATAGTACAGAGTGCAGAAGCTTGAAATCAGCTTGGGCCTGCACGTAGTGTTGGGTTTAAACAAAAATTGTAGCATTCAGATAAAATAGAATCCAAAATACCATTGTGATGGGATTAGGGTATTTGGATTTTCAATATAGTAAATTGGGGTTAGGATAAATGTTAGAAAGTCCAGTGCCACCAGATCAGACAATAATGACCATGCCCCCAAAGAATCTCCTTCTCTTTCAGTTTACGTTAATAGTCAGACAAGGGCACTGTTCAGCTACAGCGCTGTTACAGGAATTATGAAAGCGTATGACTGTAGAGGTTTGCAGCAGACCAGGCACCCAAGAGGAACGGAGCTACTTGTTTGAAATGATGTTGCAGTTACAAACCTTTGGGGTCTCAAAAGTTATTTCTAAGAGTTCGGTGTTAAGAAAGCCATAAAAACAAAGTCAATATATATATTTGATGTCAATATGAGGATGGCAAAAATTTATTTCATCGATGTTTTGGGTCCTGTGAATAGCATTTTATGAAATAAAGTGGGACAACCATTTAATCAGACATAATGTTAAGAACGTGAGGATTATGTAGACCATCTGGAATGGATTTTTGAACATAAATGGAAAATACATGTCATTTGGAAGGTTAAAAGGTTTAAAATACTTAACTGACCACTCCAGAGACTAAGCAGCCTTTAAAAAGACGTTAACAGAAGACATCCGGTTTCTTATTCTGAAACTTTAAAAGCTTTCCGGTCTTTGGAAACCTCTATGTTTCACTGGAAACAAAAACTTAATTTTTTTCTATTTACTCTTGGAAGAATGGCATAAGTTGATAGACTCATAAAAACGTAAACGATATTCCTCATTTTTTGAAGAGTATTTTGGAATTCTTAACAGTTGTTTCTTACCATGATGCAAAATATCGATCATATTTGAATATCTGAAAACTAACTTCGTTAATTAACTCATGCATTAATGAAACAATTCATTTATTTATCTATTACCAAACAGTTTTCATAGTTATACCCTGGTCAATTTTTAAAACTAAAGTAATACTTTTATCGTAGCTTTTTATATTGTTTTTCTTGAGTAAGATATTAGGTTGTGGACAATGCACCTTGCTTTTTTATAAGAAACTTGGATCAGTAATTAGTACTAAAAGCTTTTTAATTGGTTTCTCATTTTCGGGACCTAAAATTCCCATATTGTTTTGAAGTTGAGTGCTTTTTAATGGATATAAACGCAAATCGTCGCGAGAAAAGATATGCAGATAGAAGCCAAAAAGCTACAATATTTCCAAACAAAAATTAACAAAATTAAATTTATAATAATAATAATAATAATAATAAATAGTTAAACCCATCTATCCATCCGTGCACAGAATAAAATTAATATATATATATTTCAAATGGAAATTTTAATTTCTTGATTTTTCTTGACCCTGGTACTAGAGTTCCTGAAATTTTTTGCTATCGTACAACTAATTTTTTTATAAAGGTTTGCTTATAAAAAAGACCCCCTTGTGCCTCGAAAATTTAAATGCATAAATGAACCAGAAACCACATTAAAACAAAGAATTTGTCTTTCCAATACAGACAAGGGCTGGTTAATAACAGAGATTCTTAAGAGAGACGTAAAATATTCAGAGTACAGAGGAAAGAAATGAGAAATGAGAATTTTTCTTTAGTGACGTATTGATACGTCACTAAAGAAAAATTCGTCTTGCACCTTGACGTCAGCATTTCACTCGATAAAAAGCGGACAACTCTGAGGAGAAAACAATTTTAAATATTCCAAGGAATCAGATGCTGAAATAAACATTAAATTACAATTAAATTAACCTAAACTAAATGAAAGCACGCATCTCATTTTTGTGTACCAATCTAACGCTAAATAATCCCGTAGCAGGGAAAGAGACATTTTGAATTACATTAATGAGCATTGAGGATCAATCATAAATAAATGTAGATCAAATGTGAAATCATAGAAATTGAAATACAGATAAAAAATAATCAGGTACTGATTTAAGAAATTCTTTCAAAAAATCAGAATGACATTTTTTGTCTCATAACTGCTAAATACTGTAAAGGATAATGTGAGCGATATACTGCCTCTCACGAAGCCAGTAATCACAAACTAATATTTGTTAACTTAAATCGGTTTCTTGTAACTTTTTGTCGGTGTTTTTGTAGGCTAAAACTGTAGTTCAGTCATAATATATGCAGACACTAATATATGCATGATACATATGTGTTTTAGTTTAGAAGGGTTAGAGGGTTACAGAATGCCGTCATTTGTTAGTCTCTGACCCAATTCCTTTAGGAGAAAACACGGAGCCGAATTCGAAGTACCGTATTGGCAACACGTTTATCGTACGACACGGCTAATTATTACACCATATAAAAAACACACATTTTTGGCTAGGGTTGAAAATAATGTGCCAATCGAAAGGACAATACCTTATTTATTGGCTGTGTGAGTTTGAAGTGCATTTGTTTTCTGATATTTTGGAGCACAGTTGTAGAGTGTGGTTGGGGTGCAAGTGTCGTTTTTTTAGAATTGGAAATGAAATGCCCTTTTCACATTTCAAACATCATGTCTTCAAACTGTACAAAACTCGCACTCAGTTTTATTTATTCTGTCTCTTCATTCATTCTTCCGATCATACAACTTAAAAAACACGACATATTGGATACTGTTCAGTTTTGTTCAGCTTCAAACATCACCATCCCCACTGGGCTCACGTTTTGGCAATTAGTCACATACAAAAACTAACTTTGGGTTGCAAAAAGTCTCTTAACTATTTTGTGGGGAAGAGATCGTTTGACAGTGAAATTTTAAAAAAAATTTCTTAACAAATAATTTGATTTTGCAACAATTTACTTTTACATGATTCAGAAAGAAGTTGCATAGATAGGACCTTTGAATAAACAGTAGGGTCATATTGACTTACACGAAATTCTATCCATGAAAGGCTCGAACAGAGATGGCATTAATCAGTAAAGTTTGACAGAAAGCACGCAATTCACCATGAACCGCGAAGCAGAGAAATCACTTCCCTAATATACTCTAGAGGAGGCTACTTCCTCTTTTTTGATCAAGAGTCAGTCTGTAAGCATACTAGACCACCCAGTCATACAGGTAGGATACAAAAATCAAGCCCTAAACAAGAGTTGGGGCAGGGCCCACACTTGATCTTATCCAATAGGGCGAGAAGGTGGACAGCACTTTTATGAGCCTATGCCCACCTCAAAATGATACTTTTAACAACGCTTAAATTTGTGTGTCCCCTTCATAAACTTCTCCGTCTTTCAGAAACATTGAGGAAGGGAAGGGCGTTTCTAGTTTTAGCTTTTAATTATTAACGCAAGTAGGTAAATCCAGTGAAAACTATTTAGTCATTGCTAGTTTTGTGAACCCTTTTATCTACTACATTATCCAACCGAAAGATTGGCTCAAAATTATTGACCATAGGTCCTCTGAGAGTGTTAGATGTCAGTTCTTAAAATCTCTGCAGTGTCCAGCAGTGCCGTCTTCTGTACTAATGCTATGTACCATGTTCTTCTTATTATTATTATTATAATTATTATTAGTAGTAGTAGTAGTAGTATTATTATTAGTATAATAATAATAATAATGATAATAATAATTATTATTATTATTCAAATGTCTCACAGCATTGATGTTATTTGCCGGTTAATTGCTGGACATCAGGCCAAGTCCCTTGGCTTTAGGTATCCAGTACCTTTCTAATAATCTTTGCATTTCCTAACAGGCAAGCTTTCTGTGAAAGTTCTATGCTACATTCTATTTCAATCTTCTTCAACCACCTTTCAAAGTTCTTTCTAATTGTGCCCAGAGCTTCTTTAATTAATGGTACAATGATAACCTCTTTTACATTCCACATCCTCTTGATCTCTCTCTTCAAGTCGTGATATACCTCAGTCTTTTCCTTTTCTTTCCTGTCAATTCTTGTATCAAAGGGGCAAGCTATGTCAATAAGCAAGCATGATCGATCCTTTTTATTTTCAAAAAACAATGTCCGGTTGGTTATGTTCTAGTCTGTAATTTGTCTGTATTGGGAAATCCCATAATAATCTAAAGTCATTTGTTACAACTGCACTGTCTATTCTATGATTATACCATCTATCTCCATGGTCTATACCTAGTGTCTGACATAACTTCCAATGGATAATCTGAGTTACTTTGTCATATCTCCAGCCCTTATACTGTGCTTGTGCTAGCTATTGACACTCAGATACTATATGTGCAATCGTTTCCTCCGCTTTCCCACATAATCTACAATCTTTTGATACATCTTTGTAAATAATGCTTTTTATGTAATTAATTATAATAATAATTATTATTATTATTATTGTTTTTGTTGTTGTTATTATTATCATTATTATTTTACTTAATACTCTTTACCCGTATAACGTAGTACCCTGCTCTGAGCCATTATTCTTAACCCTGTAACAGCCGTTAGCTAAAATTTCATTTGCTCTTTTTATTGTTATTCAATACATTTCCATAAAAGTGCCTAGTAAACCATTGGGTTGTATATTGTTATTATTGTCATTATTATTATTGTTGTTGTTCTTCTTATTATTATTATTGTCATTATTATTTAAAGTTGAGGTTCATGATCTTTGATATTTAAAGAAAAGGTTCTAAGTTCTTGTAAAAAGGTCTCTCTACGGTTTGTTTTATGAAATTGATGTTTTCCTTTGAGATGGAATACAAATCGTTAAATCGGCCTACTCATTGTAATTTTGTGATTCTGTACAACTCTGGTGGAAATAGTAAGTCGGTCATTAGTTTCCTCAACTCTTAAATAAGAATAATTCTTATATTGCCGCCTTTACTAAGAAGAAGGTATCTCTGCAAACGCTTCAAGAATTAAGTTTAAAATCGTGTTAAGCAAGTGAACTGTTAGCTTACTGAGGCTTTTCGCTGAGACTATTCAAAGCAAACCTACTCACAATTTGCTGGTTCTTTAACTAGATTTTGAATAATCCGCCGCAAAAAAGTGGGGTTTTTTCGCTTGTTTTGTAATAAAGTTTAATCGTATAACTTCAATAAAGTTTACTTGTATATATTTTTGAAAGAAAAAATTAGAAAGGCTTAAAAATAAATTTGCTAAAGAACACTTTGTTAAAAGACACTTTTTTTGATAAAATGCTGTTTTACTTAAATGATGATGATAATAATAATAATAATAATAATAGTAGTAGTAGTAGTAGTGTTATACCTAAACAATGTTCTACTTAAATGATATTATACTGAGGAATGGGAGACCATTTATTCCCTCAGTAGAATAATATTTTATTTTTGAGAAAAAGCACGTGCAACCTCCGCCAGAGACTACCCCTGCAAACAGAAATATGGGTTATTACAATAGCTCCCCATAAATGGAAAAATGTGACGTCACTATTATGACAGACCCACAAGATATTATGACAGACCCACACTTTATTCAAGCTTTCAAGAGACAGAAATTTTTTTTCAAGAAAACCAATTTGTAATTTGATAGAAAATCATAATTACTCAAATATTTAAGGCTTTAGTTATTTAATGAAAAGAAAGATTAAGGTAATCAAATGATTAATTAATATAATAAAATCAAGCCAAAGAAATAACACCATCATCATTTAAAATTTTACCCTGCTGATATAGTGCTAAAAATCCCCCCTTTTTGTAGAAGTTAATTTTAGGGATCTCATTTTTGGGGGGGTGTAGGGTGTAGAATTGATGCTTATTAGTTTTTGTAATCCACTTACTCTTTTTCGAAAGACAATTACTCTCATAAAAGTTCGAATTATTTTATTTCGTGCACACAGCTTTTCCTAGTCAAAAACTACCTTTTTTCTTCTCAAGCAACTATAGTACTGATCATGTGACAGATTATTAGCTCGCTAATAGAAAGGTTTCCAGGTTCTTGCCAGGCCTTGTCCTACAAGCTCTGCTCCCAGGTTGTTTTTTGTTTTGAATATTAAAATTATGAGTTTGTACATAGTCTTACAGAATAAATTGTAAAAATAGTAAAAGCAACACATAGAAAATATTAATAACAATAAATTAAAAAAATTAATTACAAAAAATGTCATCCTCTGCACTGAACTGCACTTTAACCTTGTTAAAGGTATGACCTCATAGGAATAATGTCCCTCTAGCATATCTTTGAATACATCAACCTCATCTGAAACAGTTTCCCTCTTCAAAGCTCTAGTAAACAAGTGGTTCAGGAGCTGGAACACAAACCTGGGCTGGGCTGTGTATGCGTGAATGCTACTAGGGATTATTTCTTTAATTGACCCAAACCAATACTTCTTCGAGGCATCATTAGAACTGTTTTTCCAAAAACAAAAAGAGCTATGTCTTGCTGTAAAGAATTAAGCAATGTCCTGTCTTGAAGAACTGGGCGATATCTTGTTTTAAAGAGTTAAGCGATGTTTTTCTTTTAAGACTCAAGTGAAATCTTGCTTTAAAGAATCAAGCGATGTCTTGCTTTAAAGAGTTAAGGGGTGTCTTGTTCTAGAGCAGTTAGCGATGCCTTGCTTTAAAAGACTAAATATGACTTCTTTTCCGATGTCTTTATGACAACTTTTAATAATTTAGCCATTTGCTTATTTTAACCAAATTTCACTCCCTCAGAGGTTAGAATGACCTTACAAATGATCTTCTTTTAAAAATCTTATCTGAAAATGACCTAATCCTAGCGTATGTTTGAAATTGAAATTATGCTGAACAGGGACGAATTTTCTTAAAATTTAGTAGAGAGGTGTAAAGTAAGTGTGCTCTGGATTCGAACCGGTTCATATGGCTAACATGGCCGCATGCTTTACTTACTACTTGAGCTATCGGCGCTTGTTGATCAAATTATTTTGCAACCATAATTTTCATTTTCTGTATCTTTTTGTATTAAACTTTAGTCTGAAATGACCAGTATAGTCTTGGCTTTCTACAAATGTGTATTTTTCTCGTCCTTGATTTTATGAATTGTTTTTTGTTTCTCATTGAAACGTTGGAGTATCCTGATTGGATCACCTTAACATATTTGCAGCTTACTTCTTCGATATTCCAAAGTATAAACCACAAATGAGTTGCTGATGAATGGCATCTTCTACACACAAAGAAATTATTTATGTTGTTCTGGATTATGTCCAAGAAACGTTTTTCTACAGAACGGTGACAGAATCGATTATTTCGATTATGCCTCTTCAACATTATCGATTACATTGATCATGCCTCTTCAACATAATCGATTATGTCGATTATGTCCAAGAGAGATTCTTTTACTATGGGACGACGACACAGAATCGATTAAATCTCTGCAACATAATCGGTTATATCGATTATGTCCAAGAGAGATTCTTTTACTACGGGTTGATGATACATAATCGATTAATTCGATTAAATCTCTTTAACATAACCGGTTATATCGATTATGTCTCTGTAATATAATCGACTATATCGATTTTGTCTCTTTAACTTAATTGGTTATTGATGTAAGAGCTTTATCATGTCTCGAAACGTAGCTCAGAAAAGCTTACGACGCAAGACATGACATGATAAATATCCTACATCAATGTCTTTCACTGAGTCCTTAAAGTTAAGCATCTTAAGATTATTAAAAAATCGATTATTTAGATTATTTGCAGGAGAGATTGTTTTTCTGCAAATCGGTGGGATAACGTTTTCATCGCATTGGCCCTGGAAGTTGGTCATATAATATATAAATTTCAATTTGCAAAAATAAGACTAGGTTCTACTCGAATCAGCTCTTCTCAGTTGTTGGCAAAATTTTCAAAAAAAAATTTGGGGAGAATTTGGGACAAATATAGAAGAGAAGAAAATACAGTTTTTAATCAACTTAATTTTTTTTCACTTTTTTCTTTAATTGTTAATATAAAATTATTACGGCAGATTCCAAACTGCAAAAAATCACGTCATCCAAGCCTTGTGATTTCCATAGTACATAAAAACCTTAAAATGGTAACCTGCTGTGATTTATTGCTATACAACATCTTGGGGTTTATGTATTCCAAATATCAAAAGTATCTCAAGTTATTAATTGCGAATGATACGATATCAAAGAAACTTGCATCCGAAAGTGGAAAGTTTGGTCACCTCCTTTATCCTTTACAGTTATTAAATATTATCAAATTTAATTATTCATTTTTACCAAGGTTGCAAGCAGCAACAGCTTATCTCTTTCCGGAAGCTTAACACGACTGTACAGCCAACATAGGGAGACGAAAAACTAATCGATGCCTTTGAGATTTGATGCTATTAGAAAATATGAAATTCACTGAGCAACCAACTAGGGGTTCAAACCTCTACTTTCCCAATTTGTATTAGAAAGCAATAAAACCGATACTTCTCCGGGAAAATGCGAGGAGATATCGATTTTATTGATTTTATGATTTTATTTCCTTTTAGCAAAAGAAATAGCTGCGGCGATTTTGAAATGCCAGCACTAATTCATCAATCTGTCTGTCATTAAGCCAGGGCAAGTAAAATGTGAAATGTCTATGATTTGTCTGTTTGTTACAAGGTGTGTATTTTCTTTCCCGTTCAACCAGTCCAGAACAACTTTGTTAGTCACTTTGAAGTGTTCCACTTGCCTTCATGGCTATGAATTTACTATTAAAAAATTTTTGGCTTCCTTACTTACGGTCTGGATCTGTGTGTGATAAAGAAATAAAGGATTTCCTTGGTCGACAGGAACACTGGAAATACAATTGATTCTTTTGAAACAAGATTTTTAATGTAAGAAACCACGATCAGAAGAAAATTCCTAGCTGCTTGGACACCTCATACAGAAACAGAGAATGTGGTTAAGTCTATCACTCAGATCTACTGAGAAAAGACGATGTAAACGAGGGGAAGCCCCTTATCTTCCTCCTAATTTTTTAAAATATTTTTTTTCAGGCCTTTCCCCTTAAGTAAAGCTTTAAGTCACTTCAGCGCACAGGGTTACTTTTCTTATTTAGACGTACGTACAGTTAACGTACAGAGGAAAAATTTTGATTGTCTTTGTAAAGAGAAAAAGTGGTTTGTGATTAAAATTGGATTTTAGCTGGCCGTATTAACCAGTATGAACTACAATCTGGCTTCATACACCACAAAATATCTTACGATTATAGCTGAGCACAAAGCTGGTAGTGACGCCGTATCTTCTTTTTCTCTTCACAGTTGAATGAAAAAAAACTTACAATAAAAAGAGAACAGGATGGTAGTTCACCTTGTTTAAATGTTTCAGTAGAAGAATTTCTCACCTTTTTCAATCCTCTCTGCTCTTCGTATTGACAAAAATCAACTTGACTTGCATTTTCTTATTTTGGCATCTTGGTCCGGACGAGTGCCGGCGAAAACCTTTTGATTCAAATGAACATAATTTTAACTGCGATATACATTTCCTTTCCACTTCCCCAAATGCAGTTTTGGATTGAGCTTTATTTTCCTCTCTGTTGACCCGGTTCGTTTTTCCTCTATTTAACTTGTTATGTTTCTTATTTAGAACCTTAAAATACTGGTTCTTTTAAAGCTTGGTAAACTATTTCCTAATGTCAGAGGTTTCTCCGCAATGACAATTATTAATAAATTTTCAGTGGGACTTTACTCAAAATCAACATATAAAATAATTGTAAACACTCCAAACAGGTCGCAGTTCAAACATTTTTTCCCCTTGTACATACGTGGCAGATCATCAAAAGATACCTCTGTTCTTGCAAAACATCGAAGATGCGTTTTGATACATTTCTTCTTCTAATAACAAGAAGAGATGAATCAAAATGCATCTTCGATGTATTGCAAGAACAGAGTTATCAAAACCTTCCTTTGATATATTGCAAGAAGATGTCAGACACAAGAGACAGGTGACCTGGTTTACTTTGCAACAGAAAACCAAAAAAATCTTGCCAGATAAAGAGGCAGTATTATGACAAGGCTCTCTCTCTCTCTCTCTTTCTTTCTCCCTCTCTCTCTCCCTCTCTCTCTCTCTCTCTCTCTCTCTCGCAAAACAAAATATATAAATAAATATATATATATATATATATATATATATGTGTGTGTGTGTGTGTGTTTGTGTGTTTGTATAAATATAACTGTTGTGGGTCTGAAATACAAAATGATAACATTTTGTGTAAGCTGGTACTGCAATTTTACAAAAGCGATTCCCAATTAAAATAAAAGGTGGTTTTGCTACCTGTAAGTATGCAAAAGATTAGATATATTGGTATTACAGGTATCCTAACAAAGTCAAGTTGGAACAAATGAAATAAATACCAAAGAAGCATTCAGCTTAATCACTAGTAATAATAGAAATAATCATTTGCTGCATTTTTACCGTCTACTTCCATATAACCACTACATCACCATAGAAATGATCATCTAGTAATTCTGAATATCATGAAGATATTGTGTTGATGTTTCAGTATCACTGTCACTAACTTCAGTAATGGTCCTTTTATTACAAGCGTAATGATAATAAAAAGCAAAAGCAAAATTGAAAGATAGGAACAAAACAACGAGAGGAAACACCTGGGCAATGTCACCTATGAGAAAAGAAGGAGGCATACTTTAATGGAATAAGAATGAGACTCAAGATATTGACAGAAAAACAAGAAAGGTTATGACAATAAATGAGGAATTCATTCAAGGAGTAATGTTGCAGGAATAGACATTTCAAGAAAGAGAGGTGGAAGAGGTTTGATGAGTAGAAAAAATTGTGTAAGGGGAGAGGAAAAAATCTGAGTTGGTATATAACGAACAGCAAAGAGATACTTGATAAAAGTTAGGAAACTAACATGGTTAACACTAAGGAAGAAAAAGAGCCAAATGCGTATAAGAAGTCACAGAGCCAAGAAAGAAAAGACGAATAGAAACAGAGAGTGATATATAGCCAGTTTATGAGGGACAAGACAGGGGTGAGTTGGTATAAGTCATGGCATTCGATTGTAAAGGGAGAGGGAAATTTGAAGGAATCTAATGAAGCACTCACTTGCAGTGCTCAATAACAAGCTTCAGAAACAAATTACATAAAGTTCCACATTGATAAGAATCTTAGGTTTTCACTCTAAAGAACTTGCGGCGATAAAGGAGAGAAAATTAGTCAAAGAACGGAGAGTTAGCACAAAAATAGTACAAGAGAGGGCATGATAACGTGGCACAATATATTCATTGGGAAATTTGCAGAAAAGGCGGCTTTGAAAGAGCTGGTAAATGGTAAGAACATAAATCGTAGTTATTGAAAAATGAGCATTTCAAGCTCTTGTGAGATATTACTTGAGATATTTCCATTCAGTGTGATAAAATACTAGTGCAAGGCGACCAGATTTTGTTGTGGTTGACAAGAAGAGCATAGAAGTGAAAGTAATAAGTATTGTAGTCCCAGACAAGTGAAAGAAAAGGAACTTGAAACATTTGAAAAATTCCAAATACTGAGAGGATAACTAGGACATATTAGGAGATGAATGAAGTTGCAGTGATACAATGATCAGATTTATTCAATATATTTGGGGGTCTGAGAAATTGGCCTTCCATGATCTCCTCCGTCATAAAAGGTAAGGGATCCTTTCTTGGCCCGATGACACAGGTACGATCTAAGGGTTCTCGAGATGCTTGAGCCTTGGCTGCAGACCAATCCAAGAGGAAAGGCGTTCCCATGGAGGGTCCTGAAGGGACGATCCGTATGTCTTGCATTTTAGTCTTTGCTTTCTATCCCACTTTTTCTTATCTGTTGGTTCCCTTCTGGTCTTTCACAGGTTGATATCTGTGAAAGACAAAAATGGGCCCACTTTTTACACAGGGTTTCGTCAATGAGAGACTCAGTATGATATCAGTGGAAAACTGTTATCGTAATTTGCTTTTCGGGTTTAATAGAAATCACACCTTTCTGGAGTAGTTTTGAGTTACACCGTACACTTGGGGAGATTCCTTTGACAGTGATTTTGAAAGCAAGATAATAATGGCATATAATTAATTAATCTAAAACAGGTTCAGACTGAATAGCGCTTTTTAGAATTTACTTTACTCTACCAATTTCATATAAGGAATCGCCAGGATTGCAAAATATTGTATTTTAAATATACGGCGAATAGATCTAAAAGAGCTATCATGATTACTAGTAAATTCCAATAAAATACTTTCGATAAAGTTTTCTGACGACGTACTGATTTTATTTGTAATATGTTCAATATTACAATAATATCTGTTTACCAGCAATACTTTTCTACTTGTACAAGCCAAGGTTTATTTTATGAAACTTGAAATTTAAAAAAAAATAATATCTAAAAATAAATGTATTTATACATATACATATAGTTCTATATTCCTTCAGGGGTTCATATGGTTGGAAAATGGTAAAAAACTACAACAGCAGTGGTGTTATTCAACACAAAATACTATTTAAAAATTAATTTAAAAAAGCTCAACTCCCTTCCTTAAGAAGCACAAAAGCCACGGCAGCAATCGTTTTACACACATACAAAAAAAATAAAGCGAAAGAAAATGTCAAGCTAACAAAAAAGCTGAAAACCTAAAAAAACCTTTGGAGATGCTAAAAACGTCAAATTGAAAAAAACACACGAAAAAGCGACAAGAGCAATGGTCTTAAAAGGAAAATAAAGAAAAACAATTTTTAAAACCTCCAGTTTTTACTGTATGAAGTGTTTGAGGCAGATAGAAAGCATCGGTATATTAGTAGTATCCAGGCGTTTTGTTTCTCTTCAGTTTCTTCCTGAGTAGAACAGACTAAACTTCTAAATGCAGTTTCATTTTTGACATAAGACGAAAAATGCGCACTAACTTTTAGCTTACAGTGATTAAGGGCTCTAATAGTGTAATACAATATAAAATATATTCTGTATATAATAAACATATTCTATATACGTTGTATAATGTATTCAAATAAACGAGCATGTGAAGTAGATAAAAGGATCAAGCTTTTAGTTTTATCCAGATTGGGGTTTTTGTTTGGGGGGTGGTAAAATTGAGAATCATACAAGGCATAATGTCACTAGGTGTACATAACTACGAGGAAATGAGAGGAAAAAAAGAAAGGAGAGAAGAAAAAAGAAGCTTAAGTCAAGAGATAGGAGTTTGCATTAGACTTAAGAACTTTCGAGTCGTGTAATGTAGGAAAGGAGCACCCAGAACATAAAGAGTTTTGTGAGCTTTCCGTAGGGGAAAAAACTACAATAGATTATTAGGAGGAACAACAACTGCATGAGAATGAAGACGTTCGGAGGAATGTGTCACATGTGATACAACAAAATGAGGTGGTGCCAATGAGGAAAACTCATCAGAACACTTCGCATGACAATATCTATAAAAAAGACTAAGACAGGCCACATTCTGTCGATAAGAAAAAGGTTGAAGAGTAGCAGCAACATTTGGAACTATCAAGTTACAAACATGTCTCTAAACTCGATCAAAAAATCAAATTAAAAAATCTGACTTAACTAAATTTTTTACTAGAACATTAATGCTATTTTCATTTACGATAACGTATTAGCTTTATTAATATATCCTTTAAAAATGCCCTTTTGGCCTCAGTATTCCAACCAAGACTTCAGGGATACAAAGAGCATTGCCCAGGGATGGATTTCGCCATCTGCCCGATACGATAAAATTATGATAAATAATTTTGTTGATATAATGGTCATTCTCAAATTCCCTTGTTACTCATATGACACGCCTGTAGCCTATGCTAATTGAGAACGTAATATACATTTTAATTTTTCAAGACTCCACCCATCTTCTTCCACCCACCCTACACCCTAAAGCTTCCAAGATGTGATTAGAAGACTGCCTTGTCAGTAGTGTTGTTTCTACTTTGCTCTATTTATTAACTGAGTTGAAAATAATTCATGGATAGTTTAACATTCTATGTCATATTTTTTATCATTTTACTCCCATAGACTCTGTATAACTTCCTCTCCTTATGTTGTTACAAACATCAGTCACAAAATAATAGTGCAGAATCGGACAACATTTGTCAAACTTGGCGGTAAACTACATTTAGTGAAGAGAGAAAACCAATAATCTATTGTTAATTTTATTAAGATATTTAAGATGTAGTTTTCACAGCAATCCTTTAAGAACTGACACTGAGCTACTGTTTATTAAAGTACTTACTATTGGATGATCATGAACAGTTAAAAATATGGAATAGATGAATTGATAACTCTTACTTTAAAGTGATTAAATTTAGTAAGATCTAAACAGAAACATTCCACATTTACTCATTTCATCACTAAAATTAATCTGATACTAGGGATCGACATAGTTCATCTGATGCTATATATTTCGAAGTGGTCAAAATGGTATGTATTAATTTATAAAATCTAACTTGTATAACATTTAAACATGTACCATGGAACTGCAAAGCTTTTGGAATACAAAGACAAGCCATTTTCTTACCTTCTTCTAATTATTCATTATAGTCATGAACTATTTGAAATTAAATAAAAACTATGAACAACAATGAGAATTCTTCCATTATCCTTTACAGGAAAAAGGAAATTATCTTACCTCAAAGTCATGCTGAGGTAATACAGTAATGACTCCACTTTCAAAGACATCTTTCACAGCAGAAGGGCGAAAGTTCTCAAATACTGTTGGGTATTTATAGCGTGCATCATAATAGTTGCAGAATAATGTAAAAGCACGGTCCACACTTCCTTTTCTGGCTCTGATAAAGCGGACCAGATATTCTGGATTTTCATTGTAAACTAAGTTTGGACGGAATACTCTTACCCGCGTCTTCAAATCATCAACTTGTTCCAGATCATTATTCTCATCATTTAATCTAGCCATAACTGTGTATTTTCACCTTTTGAAAACAGAAGCAGCTAGCTACCAGGATTTTCACGTCTAGGAGCTGTTTTAAAGGTATAACATCATATTTATATAAAATGGATCAGTACGAGATAAATAATTCAACAGAAAAAAAGAAACCACATGTTGGCCTTGAAAGATTAAGCTATTAATAGCTCTAAATTCCTCTCGATCTTTATAATTCCGTAACTTTTGCTACGTGATGTACGTGCTTAAACTTATTTGATGAGTGGAAGCACAATAATAACGAAGCAGCCCTTGTCTGTCTTTTTTGCTTTAACGCCAACAAAATTCTTGCTCAATGTGATTTCATTCAATAAGAAGTAACG
Organism: Morbakka virulenta; assembly: GCA_003991215.1. NCBI lineage: Eukaryota > Metazoa > Cnidaria > Cubozoa > Carybdeida > Carukiidae > Morbakka > Morbakka virulenta. The sequence continues at coordinate 1,729,491 of RDPX01000021.1, read as the reverse complement.
CTTGATAATATGTCTTCGTTAAATATTAACAAGTGCTCTCCTGTTAACTGTAGATATGGCAACATTTCCTTATCAAAATGTTACACTGATAGAATAGAAGTGAGAAAGGAATAACTGAGTGTGGATAAACTAAATATGTCGTAAGTATTGGTAGAGTGAACTAATGAATTCAATTAATTAAGCTAACTGCCTTTGTAGAAAACTATCAATTGAGGAAAGTAGTTTAGAAATTAATATGATCTCGAATTGGGTTTTTATTACAATTTAATGCAAAAATGTCATCATGGTCGACAAATATTAGTTTTCTTTAAGCAACGAAAAAATCAACAGTGTAAATGTGGTGTAATTATTTGAATGAACTGCAAAATAATTTACTTAGTGCCCTATTAGACGATAAGGGAGGGAAAAAATACAGACTGACATTTTTTCTTGAATTACTACTAAAGTAAGGGGGGAAACCCACAGCAATTAAAACAAAAACAAATAATAGCTGTTTTGTGGTATATAACTTGAATATCTCAATTAAAATCAGGTTAATTTGGTCAAAACCTTTTTCGCTAGCACTCATCAAGATGACAGAATAAGGAAACACTATCAGGTGAGTTTTCATCACTGAAGTATTGATAAATACCATATTGATAAAAACTAGGTACCAGGTTCAAATGTATTTTTCTCTCTTGCTTCGAGTAATATCACGCACTTGGTAAAATGATTTTGTTTTATCCTTTTTTTATGTATAGAAAAAGTTCAAAGAAGAATAAAACCAGCTAGTGTAAGCAACCATTAAAAAAGGAGGAGTTGAGATAGAAGATATAAATTATTTTGGACTTGAAATAGTTCAAGTTATTTAGAAGGGGAAGTCATTACAGGGAAAAAGAATTTCAGGATCGATGCAACGAATTCACCTTGAGTATCTAGTCAAGCGAGGTGGTAGAAAGTGAGCTGGGATCATTAAAAAGGGTTGGTTAAAGCAAATTACATGGTAGTAGAAAAGACTATGGCGAGTAATGTCAAGTTGATTTTGATCTTGATTTTGGTCTCTTAACTTCAATGGATTAAAAATTCTTCGAGTTTCTCCAGCATTTTTCAGTGAACTTAAGTGTAGCATTATGGTCTTCAAGTTAAGTATATTACATTACTGTTGTTAATTGATGACCTTTCTTCCTAGTGTCTTCATAATCACTACCACTACTTACAAGCCTTCCTCTACATTTCAACTTCCCTTGTTCCTTAATTCACCCATATTTCTGTTTTGACATGCTGACTTGTTTTGATGTTTGTCAACTATATTTTCGCTAATACTGTAATGAATTTTATCCCTCTTTTCATCTCATTCATAATCAAAACTTCCTTTTTACGTGCTTTTACACTTTGTTTAGGTTAGGTGATGTTGTTAACGATCCTCTCACTACCCTAGCCGTCTGACTACCTGTGCCTCTTTCCAGTGCTTTTTCATTTTCAGGTTTAAGCAAAAGTGAACCAAAATGAAGTCACTTTGGTAGTTAAACGGTGCTAAACGGTCCAACTGTTACAATGTATGAAAACGAAACAACGCTCTTCTTGGGACAAGTTTATTTACAAAGAGGTCAATTACAAATAACACTTCGTTTCGTAAGGTTAATTTCAAACAGTTGGACTGTTTGGTACCAATTGGCTACCAAAGTTGTAGCGATTTATCCTTTTACTTCACATAATCAAGTGAAACATGCACATCTCTGTATATCGATAACTTTACAATTGTAACAAACTTTTATTGTTTTGAATCCGCATCGTTCAGGTGGCCTATTAACATTCAAACACTCTTTTTACCGAACATTATCTACCGTAGCAATCGATTCACAGTTTATCTAACATTTGTTTGTAACGTTTGAAATATTTTAAGAAAGTCGTATTAAAAATTTATTGTTAAAATGAATTCTACTGAAGCTGCTGGTTCTTCTACAAGTTCGTCTTCGTCTCCGGTTGTACCTACTCCGCCACCAATGCCCTCTGTAAGCTTAAAACTACCGCCATTCTGGCCGAATGATCCTACGATCTGGTTTTCACAAGTTGAGGCCCAATTTTTAACCAGGGG
>RDPX01000021.1:1701836-1727070 GCA_003991215.1 Morbakka virulenta | reverse complement strand
TCCAATCCTTGGTGCTGATTTTCTGTCCTATTTTTCTCTTAAAGTAGATGTACGTAATCGTAAGCTTATTGATACTACGACTAGTTTGACTACTCAAGGGATAAACTGTACTGATGATTCACCACGTCAGATGTTTGCCATACCTGATGCTGCTTCAGCTTATACTGCTCTTCTGCACCAGTACTCTTCAATCACTCGACCCCGTTACGAGGAATCTTCAGTCAAGCATTCTATTACTCACCACATCACTACCAAAGTTCCTCCTGTTTTCAGCCGTCCACGCCGCCAAGCTCCTGATCGTTTGGCCATTGCCAAACGTGAGTTCGCAACTTGGCATTATCCGGCACGCTAAAAGCAGTTGGTTCTCGCCTTTACACATGGTTCCTAAGGCAACATCTGGAGACTGGAGACCGTGTGGAGATTATCGAGCCCTTAACAACGCCACTATTCCTGATCGCTATCCGATACCACATATACACGACTTTACAACGAACTTGAATGGAAAAAAAAATTTTCTATAATTGATTTAGTACGTGCATATCATCAGATATCCGTCGAACCTTGTGATATTCCGAAAACCGCAATTACTACTCCGTTTCGATTATTTGAATTTGTTCGTATGCCTTTTGGACTTAGAAATGCTGCTCAAACGTTTCAGCGTTTTATTGATGAAGTTTTACACGGCTTTGATTTCGCCTACGCGTACATCGACGATGTTTTGATTGCTAGCTCTACTCAGGAAGAACATTTACAGCATCTTCGTGTTATTTTCCAACAATTTTCTGACTACGGAATTGTCATTAATTCTTCTAAAAGTGAATTTGGCGTCGCTTCCTTGGATTTTCTTGGTCATCATCTTGATTCCAAAGGTATTACACCTCTTACCAACAAAGTTCAAGCCATCAAGGATTTTCCACCTCCTTCTTCGCTTCGCAAGCTTCGCGAATTTCTCGGACTTGTCAATTTTTATCAACGTTTCATTCCAAATTGTGTAGAGCTTCTACAGCTACTCACAGATCTCCTTAATGCTAAACATACAAGTCGATCGTTTCAGCTTACTGAATCTGCCACCACTGCCTTTGCAAACCATAAAGCTGTACTTGTTACGATTACCATGCTGCGACACCTTGTTCCTGATGCTCAATATAGCCTCATGGTTGATGCCTCCAACGTCGCTGTAGGTGCAGTTCTCTAACAATTTATAGATGGTCAATGGCATCCACTGTCATTCTTCTCGAAATGTTTACAACCTGCTGAAACTAAATATAGTACATTTGGTCGAGAACTACGTTTATCTCGCAATTCGACATTTTCGCCATATCCTCGAAGGTCGTCAGTTTTTTGTTCTGACTGATCATAAGCCACTGATTTATGCTATATCATCGCCTTCCTCGTGTCATTCTCCCCGTGAGCTTCGTCATTTGGATTTCATATTCCAGTTCACGACAGACCTTCGCCATGTTGCTGGTTCTAAAAATTCCGTTGCAGATGCTCTTTCTCGCGTTGAAATTAACTCGTTAACTTCTGGCATTGATTTTGAACAGATAGCTATTGCTCAACAACAGGATGAAGAGTTCGAAAATGTTCAGCATTCCTCTTCATTGCAATTTCGAGACATTCCTATTTTGTATTCCTCAAAAACGATTATGGGTGATTTTTCGACTGGTACACCTCGTCCTTATATTCCAAAGTCTCATCGCCGTTCCGTATTTGACAGTTTGCGTTGTCTTGCGCATCCTGGAATCCGTGCCACTCAAAAGCCGATCACCCAAAGTTTTGGTTGGCCCGGCATCAATAGAGATATTCGTCAGTGGACTAGATCCTGTCTTCGTTGTCAGCGTGCTAAAGTTCATCGTCACACAATCATTCCGCTTAGTACGTTTGCATCACCTGACGTTCGATTTGATCACGTCCATCTAGATTTGGTTGGACCGTTGCCTCTCTCCAATGGATATCGCTATCTATTGACTTGTATTGATCGATTTACTCGCTGGCCGGAAGCCATCCCCATTTCAAATATCACAGCAGATACTGTTACTCATGCTTTCGTTCAACGCTGGATAGCTGTCTTTGGAGTACCATCTACCATCACGACTGATCGCTGTGCTCAATTTGAGTCTCATCTGTTTCGCTCACTTACACAGTGTCTTGGTACAAATCGTATTCTTACCACTGCATACCATCTAATCACTAATGGTTTAGTACAAAGTTTCCATCGCACTTTGAAATCCTCTTTGAAAACTCTGGACAATACTGTTACTTGGTCAGACGCTTTTTCGTTGATAATGCTTGGAATTCGTTCATCTGTTAAAGTTGATCTTGGTTGTAGCCCAGCTGAACTCGTTTTTGGTACTACACTTCGCCTTCCTAATCAGTTTTTCACGCCTACATCTCCTGAATCGTTAGATAAAAGTGATTATCTTGATCGTCTAAAGCGCTGTATGTCTGATTTTCAAGTTAAACAAACTCGACGTAATACTAACCGTTCGTTTGTTCCATCTGACCTTTCATCTTGTACACATGTATTTGTTCGCGATAATTCTGTCAAACCGTCACTACAACCTCCGTATTGTGGACCATTTAAAGTTTTAAAGAGAGACTCCAAATATTTTAACATCAAACTTAACAACAAGGAAGATCATATCAGTTTGGACAGATTGAAACCTGCATTCCTGGACATTCCAGATATACCATCGGTTGGGATTCAAGAATTTTCTTCGCAGAGACTTAATCAAGATAGACTTACTCAAGATTCTAACATTAGAAAAACTCGTTCTGGTCGTCAGGTGCATTTTCCCGAAAGTCTTTCACTTTAATTAGAAACTTTTCAACGTGCACTCTATTTTTTATTAGTTTTTATCGTTCACACTTTTGCACTTGCTCACTGGGAGGGGGAGCCTTGTAGCGATTTATCCTTTTACTTCATGTATCGCGCATAATTGCTTTGTTATCGTTTTCCCTCTCCCTGGTATCTAGTGTTTTCTTGTTAGTTAATTTTCCTTTTGTATTATCATGTCCCTATTGTTTTGTTTCTAGTGATGTGTAATTTGAAACACCTCTTTTGCGTCCTTTAGATTTTGAGTAGATTTTTTAGTTTAGGTTTTCAGGTTGTGTTTTTTATATAAGAATCTTTCGATCGATAATGATGAAGTATTAAATGGAATATATTTCTCATGCCAACTGCAAAGATTTTATATTTAAGAATTACTACATGGAGCGCTTTAGTCACAAGTCAAAGGAAGTGAACACAGAAAACGTAGAGGCCATTTTGTTTAACGACTGAAACATATAACTTGTTATTGAAATGCCGTGACTGGCGATAATGTAAACATGATGTAACAAAGATGGCATGGGAAGTAGCGTATGCAACATCCCCCTTCCTATGAAATAAAAAACTAAATAACAAGATTGGTGTAACTTTATATCCTCATCTTGTCTTATGACATATCAAAGTCCTTAAATCTTGATGGGAGAGTTATTTTTCGTCTTGTACGTTCTGTGTTAGACTTAGTCACAGTTTTTGGTATTTCTACTGGTGTCTGTTTCATGGGCGTGATTGATACATCTGATTGTTCTGTGGTAGTCTGAGGCGAATCACTCAGCGAGCTGACACTCTGTGTTGTTTAACAATGTTCTGCAGGTTTTGTTGGTTGATACGGAACAAGTACTGGTGTGCGTATTATAAGAGGCTCTGATGGAGCAGCTGCTGGTGTAACATGCACTCTGTTTCGTCTGATGAGTGTGTTGTGGGGTGTCTTCAGCGTGTATGATTGATTGCCAGATTCTATTATCTGTCCATACACCCATGGTTTTCCCTGTTTATGTGGTGGAGGTTTTGCATATACGTAAGAACCGACAGCTGGTTTAGAGTGTACTGGTCCTGCATGTCGGTCATAGTTGATCTTTGCTGTAATACGTTTATCAATAATCTGTTGTCTTGTGTTGGTGATATCAATCGGTGATGGGATGAGGGCACACTTAGATGTTGGAAGTAGAGTTCTTGTACGACGACCCATCATCCTCTGTGCTGGAGAATATGAATGTCCTTGTTGTGGTGTGTTTCTATAGTGTAGCAGAGCTGTGTGCAAGTCATTAGAGCGTTTCAACATGTTCTTGGTGACTTTTACTGCTGCCTCAGCTCTACCATTTCCTTTAGGATAGTATGGGGCTGATCGAGTGTGTTTGAAATCATAATCTTTGGAAAATGTTTTAAATTCATTACTAATATACTGTGGGCCATTATCAGTATGGCATATTTCAGGAATTCCATGGCGAGCAAAATGTGCTTTGGTGTGTTCGATTACTGTTTGGGCGAGTGTGTTTGGAAGATGGTCAACTTCAATCCAGTCTGAAAAATGACATACAGTCACAAGGTAATCATTGTTCTTGTACTCAAAAAGATCTTGGCTGACAATCTGCCAAGGGAGTGATGGTATTGGCAATGATTGCATTGGTTGTCTTGGTGCCGTATTTTGGTATTTGGCACATTCTGAACATGCATTGCACATGTTGGTAATATCCCTTGACATATTAGGCCAGAATAGTACTTCTTTGGCCATTCTTGTATTTGATGCTGCTCCCATGTGATTAGCATGTATCTTTTGGAGCATTTCTTGTCGAATGGATTCTGGAATTAAGGTACATTGTCCTTTATAAATTAATCCGTTGTTTATTGTTAATTCATCACGAAAATTCCAGAATTGTCTTAAATCCTTGTTTAAAGCTTGGATTTTTTCTGGCCATCCTTGTTGAATCGTAGTGTATAAGTATTGAAAGAGGTTATCACTTTTGGTGGCTGCAAGGATTTTCATTTCTGTTTCATTTTTGAGTTGGTAGTGGTGTTCTGGATACTCAGTTTCTGTCTCTAGACGAAAAATTTCAAAGGAATTGACATTGTTGGTTGATGAGTTAGGAAGTGGTGCTCTTGATAGAGTATCTGCAATGTGCAGAGATGTTCCTTTTTGATAGATAAGTTTGAATTGGTATTTCTGAAGCCGTGACAGCATTCGTTGAAGTCTGGCAGGTGCACGGTTAAGGGGCTTCTTTACAATCATCTCCAATGGTTTGTGATCACTATGAACTTCAATGTCTGGGTGTCCATATAGCCAGTGATGGAATTTGGAGAATCCATTGCATATAGCAAGGCACTCCTTTTCGATCTGTGAGTATCTTCTTTCAGTGTCACTTAAAGTACATGATGTAAAAGCAACAGGTTGCAGTTGTTGATAAATGTTCTTTTGTAGTAATGCTCCTCCAAGTCCTTTCTCACTAGCATCAACTTGAAGTACAACTGGCTTCTTTGGATCAAAATATTGTAGGACAGGTGTTGAAGCTACAATAGATTTGGCTTTGTCAAATGCAGTTTGTTGTGTCTCAGACCAATTAAATATCATGTCCTTTCTGGTGAGTTGAGTTAATGGTTCAATTATGGTACTTAGATTCTGGCAGTATGGTGAAAGGTATTTGATCATGCCAATGAATCGCAGTAGGCTTTGTTTATCATGTGGTGTTGGCATATTCATGATAGCACTGGTTTTTTCGGGGTCTGCTTTAATTCCATCTTGTGTCAATATGTGTCCAACAAATTTCAGTTGCTGTTTTTTGAATACCAATTTCAGTGGGTTGAATTTAATGTTCTTTACTCTTGCTCTCTCCATTAATGCGATAAAGTGTCTATCATGGTCAGCTTCTGCTTCCTCATAGGTATCTCCACAACCATAAACAAGTAGATCATCAGCTATTGGTGCAACACCATTGAGGTCTTCTACTGCTGCCATTATACGTACTTGAAATTCCTCAGGGCCACTGTTGATACCAAATGGGAGGCGGAGCCAGCGGTAGCGCCCATATGTTGTGTGCATGGTGGTCATTTTGGATGAATTTTCATCAAGTGGTATATGAAAAAATCCATCTTTTACATCAATTACTGTAAAACATTTAGCATTTCTAAGTTTATGTAAATGTTCATTTAGTGTCGGCATCTGGAATACTGGGCGTTCAATAGCAGTATTTATAGTTTGGCTAGGGTCTATGCATACTCGAAATTTATTTGGAGTTTCTCTGCAGAGGATATTCGAGCACCATGGTGTCGGTTCGGTTACTTTTGCTAAAATCCCTTCTTCGACATATCGGGCAATGGCAGCTTTCTCCTTTTCACGCTTGCTTAGTGGGACCCGATGTATGGGCATTTGTACAGGTACGACATTCTCTTTGACTTTAAACGATATTGGTGGTTGGAGGCAACCAACGCCGGTAAAACTGTCTTTATAATGCTCAAGGAGTGCCTCCTTGGTGAGTGGCTTTGATAAGTCGATCGATGATTTATTTCTGGCTGTTGTTGTCTGCTTTTTTTGTCTGTTCTGAGTGTCAGTCTGATTTGTCTGTTGAATAGAGAATACATTGTCAGCGTTAATTTTGATTATTCCCATATTTACACAATCCTTTCCAGAAAGGAGAGCTGGTTTTCCTGCCATGATATTCGATGGGAGGACTTGAAACACCAGGGTATGGTATTTCTGATGTTTCTCACATAGTAGGGTGACTTGTCCAACAGGTCTGATAGGTTGTGCATCACCATATGGATGTAGTAAAAAATGTGATTTTTGTAATTTGATGTCTGGGAATTCACGTTGAATAATATCTTGAGAAATTGTGTTGCATGTTGCAGCAGAGTCAATTTGGAACTTGAGATTTTTAAAATGTGAATTAGTATGTGAGCAAGGTAGGTTAGCAAAATATTTATTACCTACTGTTGTGTCCTTTTTTGTGTGATTTATAGCGTAGGTGGTGCTGTAATATAATGGTTGTTCATCTGCATAAAATATTGGCTGTTCATTATTGCTCATAACTTGTGCTGTCTCGTTGTGTTGTGATTGAATCATTTGTGCTTGTTGGTTGTTGTGTTGAAGTTGAAGGGCATGTACCGGTCGACTGTGTGGCTTGGAACGCAGTGAAAAATTACCTCGCAGTTGGCTTGCTTTCATTGGTAATGTTTGTTCCATACATACACGTGCAAAGTGGTCATTGCCACCACATTTTGAGCAGGTTTGTCCATTGGCTGAGCAGTCTGTCCATTTGTGCGGGTTTCTGGTATCTCCACACCAGTGGAAAGTGTTTGGTTCTCGTTTAAGTTTCATATCTTTATGTTTCCTTCGTGTCGGTTTGGAGTTTCCTGTACTAGTCCAGTGAACGTTTTCTTCGATTCCTTTAGATATATCACTAATGAGTTTGTTAGCTATTTTGGCTGATTCCATTGATTTGGCTTCAGCAACAACGTTAGCTAAAGCTTTTGGGGTGCCGTCCGGTTTAAGTTGCGTTTTAAGCAGTTCAGTTCGTATAGTGGTGTCACACAGACCAAATACAAATTTGTCTCGACACATAATGTCTGTAATTTCTCCATATTCGCAAAGACTTCCAGCTTGTCGGATTCGAACTTCCCAGTCTTGTATTGTCTCATTTTTGTGTTGAGATGTATGCCAGAATTTAAAACTATCAGTCATTAATGTTGACCCTGAAGTACCAGTATAGTGGGTGCGAAGTTTGTTCATCCATATCCATGGCTTCTTCTTATCGTTCGGTAAGATAGAAGGTTCAATAGTATACCTAATTACTTGTAGAGCCTCATCGGGTAGCGCTGATCGTAAGGCCGAAATCTCCAGAAGAGGTTTTTTGTAATGTTCCTCTTTTTCTGTGTCTGGATCCTTTTCCAAATCTCTGTAATCTGATTGAAAACAGTAATCGTGGAATCGTAATTCAAAATTTTTAAAATTTTCTGATATATTCCCAGATAGTTTAAGTTCTGGTCTCTTGTGAGAATTCATTGTAAAATAAGAGGAGTAAAAACGAATAATAGTATGTATAATCACTTCTGACACCAAGTTACAAGTCAAAGGAAGTGAACACAGAAAACGTAGACGCCATTTNAGAGCCTCATCGGGTAGCGCTGATCGTAAGGACGAAATCTCCAGAAGAGGTTTTTTGTAATGTTCCTCTTTTTCTGTGTCTGGATCCTTTTCCAAATCTCTGTAATCTGATTGAAAACAGTAATCGTGGAATCGTAATTCAAAATTTTTAAAATTTTCTGATATATTCCCAGATAGTTTAAGTTCTGGTCTCTTGTGAGAATTCATTGTAAAATAAGAGGAGTAAAAACGAATAATAGTATGTATAATCACTTCTGACACCAAGTTACAAGTCAAAGGAAGTGAACACAGAAAACGTAGACGCCATTTTGATTAACGAATGAAACATATAACTTGTTATTGAAATGCCGTGACTGGCGATAATGTAAACATGTAACAAAGATGGCGGGGGAAGTAGCGTATGCAACACTTTCATTGCTTAAATATAGGATTGTTTACATCATAATATTCTATAAAGTGATCTCACTTTCGTCCACTTTTGCTTAAAATTGAAAATGAGGCACTACAAAAAGGTACCGGTAGTCAGATTGCTAAGGTAGACGGACGCCAACAATTTCTCCTATTGCTTCTCGTTTGACATCAAACAACTTCAGTCACTGATAGCCTGGAGAACATCCAAGTCTGCAGTTCAGCGGTCTGTTGCAAAAATCACAATACCCATGCCGACTATTCCAGTAAGATAAAATAAAGTGTTTAGTTTCATGATTATGTAGTTTGGTTTATATTTATATATATATAATATATAGTACATAAAATATATATAATACATATAATATATATGATATAATGTATATATATATTTTTTGACAGGTCTCGTAAGGAGCAATATTCGTAATATTGCTTCTTACGAGACCTGTCACCTGTCTCCTTACGTAATATTCTTTATGTACTGATTACGATGTAACCTGTATAATAATTATTAAATAAATAAGTAAATATATATATTATATATATATATATATATATCCCCTCTTGTTGCTCAGTTTTGTCAAAGATTAGCCATTGATAGCTATTAACAAATAACACACTTTCGTTCTTGCTGTATGTCGTCATCATCAATTCATTTGACGTAATAAATGTAAATAATATAGAGGCGTTCGATGAAGCGAGACTGACACAGTTCAGCTTAATTGCCAACTTGCAATGAAAGGCATAAATCCGGCAGAAAAGTTTGTAAACGTGTTCCAAGTTCCCAATCAAGTAACTTTGTATAGTAATGTTCGGTTTGAAAAGATACAGAGCAAGGAAACGGAAAAAGATGAAGCCGAAGCTGAACATACCAATCATAGCGATGGTCATACAATCAAATGCCGACAAAGAATAAAAGAAACCGCACAAAAAATAGACCATCTTCGGAGTAAATTGTTCAGAGGTCATAATAGAATTGAAAAACGGGTAAGATTGCCAGCTATCGATGGTGCATCTATTCCTATGATAAAGCAGAAAAAGACTAATTTTGTCGTTTCAGGTAAGAGGTCATTCAAAAAGAAACATGGTAAAATCAATATCAAATGCACTGAAATAGACAGATAGTGAATTCTAGTACGTTTCTTGAGTGTATTTGTTGTGTAGGTGTGCATCTAGGCTAATCTCTTTCGCTACCAAGCCCAAGTAAAGCAAAAATAAAAGCACCTCTCTGGGTACAGACGTATTTGTACATCAGGTGCCCCCCAATAAATGGAATGCTTTCTGGCAAGTATGTTCTGGGGGATAGATAAACAGCATTCATTGAAAATTCTCTGAATTCCCTTAGAATATTATCGACAATACTACAAAACGTCTAAAAAATCGGCTACAAATTTTGTGAGTATTGCTAAGTTCGAAACAGCGTATTAAAAAATGCAATACCAAAGGGAAACTCACTTATTCCAATCTATGCCCAATATGGCCATTTAATGTAGATCTTTCATGACTAAACAAAGGCATTTCTACCAAGCAGAAATGCTTTACCGTATATCTTCCACTAACATTACCTCCAATCACATACACACCTAGACAGACCATATTTAGATGTATATTTAGACTGACACTGATTTTGGGTTCCCATATCGTGCAGGTAGCTTGAATATGATGGTCACACTGTACATGTTTCATATTGCTATTTTTGACACGGTTTAGATTTGGCAATTCCCTCAATAATATAATTCGCAACCGACCTCAGATTTCAAATAGATTCGTTGGTGATGTCCTTATGTTAATGTGCCAAATATTTTCAATGAATTCAGTTTAGCCATAAGTAAAAAATAGTAACAGCTGTCAAAAAGGATCAAACAAGTAGAGAATTGCGATAACCTTTTCCGTACTTTCTTTGTGTAGCACCAGGGACTTCAGACATTGACTAAGTTTCTCACTTCCGTTTTCCCTGTTGTCTCTATAGAGACCAAAATGTAGGAATCGAAGCATTGTTTCATAAAAGCAAATCTATACCTTGAGGACCAAAAAAACCCATTGGCATTCTTTTACCTGGATGTGCACGATTTTTAGTCTCGTAGTTTAAACCAGCAGTATTAGTAAACAAGGATATTTTGGTAATTCTAGAAAAGTCTTACTGATTTGAAATGACTACCAGATATTGGAATCCGTCCACTGAAGGGTCAGTTGTTTCCGGATGAATGTAAAAATATGGGGCATTTTGTTAAAATAGAGAAAACAATGTGAATGTTCATAATATTGAAATGCTGCACTTATTTGAATTGTGTTCGGCAAAAGTCCATAAATGTTTGACTGATTTTTGGATTTGTCAAATATTTTGTCGAAGAGTAGTCAAATGTTCATTATTACTACCCCTGGGCATCAAATAACGTAAAATGTTTTTTAATTTTGATTGGATTCAGTTTAGCTATCGCGGAGGGAAAAAAATGCTGTGAAGAAGTGGTTCATTCCCTTCCCACTAGATACGGTTAAGTCGCCCAACAATACAAAAGCAAAACTTCTCGCTAAATGTCTCCCATAGTTACGTTTTTATCACCAAAATAGCCGATAATCGTTATGATTAAAAATCTCCATGTCCTTTACTTTCGCAGACAACATCCCACAGCAAGCTAAATACCAATGCCGATTTTCGGGAACAAAGGCAACGCCAGTTGGATCTACTATCCACAGTCAAAATCAAGGGTGGTCTCTGACAACAGTATATGTAAGGTGGAAAATGTTACGGCAAGGTACAGTGTTTAATACAACCCAAGACATCTATAACTTTTTCAACAGATACGGTCCCATTCGCCAAGTTCGAATATGTTCACCTTGTAGTGCAGTCGTAATCTACAAGACCATGGCATCGGCATGCAAAGCTGTTTATAGTGCCCTAACAGAACAAGGGGAAAACCTCTTTATACAATGGATGGCAGAAAGAGATCGAACTGTTTTCCCAGTGAAAAAGCTGAGGTCAACTCTGCTTGTTCGAAAATCGTAAAATGGTTTCTTAATTAGTATACTATATTGAACATATAAGTATAAAAAATATAAATACATAAATTCTCAAAGAAAAGATTGTGAAGAATAAGATGGGAACGTCAATAAGATTTATCTATATCAAATAACCCAAATTTGACAGTGCATTATTTGTCTAGCTATACAAGGTTTAATGCCACAATAATAAAATAAACTGCAACAAATAGTCATCGAAGAAGAGTGTTATTATTACATATGAGAATTCTTAGTATCTCAAGCATCCATTACGGTGTTTATCTACATCTGTCTTTATTCTAATGTTAATAGTAATGACAAGTCTCAAAGCAGCTCGCATCTTTTCATCTTGTTTCTTGAAATCCAAAGCACATAGTGACTTTAGCTGGTATCCCTTATTGAAAAGAATTAAGTTGCTGAATCCATGAGATCTAACAGTTCATCACCTTTGTCACCTTTTAATCAAGATTAAGATAAACAGATAAATATGTGTATCAAGTTTGAAGACAAAATTTGAATCAACAACACATATAACTGATTTAAGTGACACCTTTCAGAATATATTCAACAAAGTCAAAGATCAATGTCACAACTAAAAGTTCCTTGGTAATCAAACCTTGAAAGAATTTTCAAATTGACACAACCTTACACGAATCTAAGCAAAGAATTATCAAAGTATTTTAAATAATTGAATTACAAAATTACACAAAATGAAGAGCAACATTTTACTTAAGCATAAAAAATTGTTTCCGCCCACTAAACCTTTTCTCGAATACAGTTGAACCTCGATTATCCGAACACTAATTATCAGAATTTCGGATTATCCGAACAGGATCTTGCTCTGACGTAAATACATGTACATGTATATCAAGTATGGTGTCCTTTGTTTACGGATAATCAGTTATCCGAACAAATTGTTTTCCGCCTATCTTGTTCGGATAATCGAGGTTCATCTGTACCTATTTGAGGTCATGTTTGCGACCAGTACCCAGTCCTAATGTATGAAATGCAGAGTACGGATGGAAACTCTTCACCTGCGATGCCCCTGTGGTCATGACGGATTTCGATAAGAACCGAAAGAACACCTAAGTAAAAAACACCCGGGTCTTCTCCGCTAAATAGAAATTTTAAAAATTACAGCCTGGAACCTAAGAACTTTGTATGAAACAGGAAAACTAGCGTCGGTTGTCACAGAGATGAAAAAATACTGGCTTAAGCTGCTGGAAGTAAGCGTGTCTAGATAAACAGGGAAAGGAATACTAACAGGCCAGTAAGTTGCTGTTTTATACTTAAAGGAAGCAAAAAAACCCCAACATATCATATGGATTGCTTCATTTCTGGGTAAGACAGCTGTCGCAGCGCTGACCGTTTGGGATCCTGTGTCCGACAGGATCATAGCTGCAAGACTAGCTACAAAACGTCCATAATTCAAGTATAAGCAGCAACAGAGGGCGCAAAAGAAAAAATGAAAACGTGCTACAGCCAGCTAAAGGACATTATTGACAGTCTCCCAAAGCCATGGGATGAAGATTCTTATGACGGGCTGGAATGCGAAGACTGGGGCTAATGGTGAAAGCTCTGTCCAACGTTGTGGGTATACATGGCTCTGTGGAAGTAACTGTGACAACAGCGAGCGAATGAGTGAGTTTTGAAATGAAAGTGACCTTTGATATGGGAAAATTTTTTTCAAGCATAAGAATAATCATGAATGAGAATGATTAATTATGTGTAGGAAAAATATGGAGCCCATCCATCCTAGGTGTTTGAACATTTAGAGGAGCCGGTGATTTTAGATCATCACCTACTAGGTAAGAAAATTGGACTACATCTGAAGAGGCTGAAGGGATGTGAAAGAAGAAAGGGATATGAAGTTGAAAAAATACTCATCCCTAAAGTCTGGGAGTGATTCTAAAAACACCTGTCAAACCAACTTACCGTCTTTTAACGAAACAACATCACGAACAAGTGGCTCTGTTTTAGAGATGTTGTCAATTTAAGTTTTAGTACCATTATTGGGTTCAAGATGGGGAGCAAGTAAGAGCAGTTGATCTCTGTTGAGTCTTAGAAGCTGACTAATGAGCGCTTCAGCTTTAAAAGCTGCAACGACCAGGTTATAGAAAGCAAGAAACCACTCTAGAGCTGCTCAAGAACAATAACTTGACAGAAACGTGAAAGGAAAGGCAGAGGAAACAAAAATGCCTGGTTTGAAAACAAGATGAATGAAGTACGGGTAGTAGCTAATAGGAATGACAGAAAAATAGTTCCGCTAACGTACCAGTCAAGAGTAAAGTTGGTCGACTTTTACCAACTGAAATTGTGCAAAACAAAAGGCGGACCGAGCACTTCAAAGAGATACTAAACCGACCGGATCAAGAGACCCAATTTGATTGGAACAACCTTCCGAATGTGCAACAAATGGAAGTAGAAATGGGTTCAATTACAAATGAGAACGTTACATATCTTATAAAGGAGAGGAGGAACAATAAAGCCCATGGAATTGATGCATTCCACAGTGAATTGCTCAAAATGGGAGAAGATGCAGCCGTAGAACAACAGATGGACTTATTCAACTAGACATAGGGAGATGGATAGTCTCAGCAGAGTGAAGCAGAGGAGTAATAGTCAGATTGCCCACGAATGGGGATTTCTCGGGCTGTAACAAACGAATATGCATTAGTTTACTATGCACAAGAAGAAAGGCATTTAGAAGTGTTAAATTTCATTGACTTACGGAAGGCGTTTGATGGCATGCACAGGCAGTCAGTATGAAAATTACTGGAGGTAGAATGAATTTGTGGAAAGATCAACAACATCGTAAAGTCCATGTACAACTACATCACTTGCGAAGTTAAATTAACATCGGGCATAAATAACGAATTGAACTCATCTCCGAAATGTGACATGGCTGTATACTCTCCCTCTTCCTATTCCTCCTATGTACTAACTTTGTAATGAAGCAGAAAACGAAAGAAAATGATATTGGTATCCTCTTAGAGAACAGATCGAACCCCCGAACCTTAGAATTTGCTGACCACATTGCATTAGTGACCAGAGGCAATAATCCATGTCAAGAAACGACTAGCAGATTTCAAATTCAAAGTGTCAAAGAAGGATTAAAAATTAACAAAGAAAAGTAAAGGGTAATTTTCATTAAAGAAAACGGCTCATCGCATAAAACGGTCAGAAGATCGAAACGAACGTGAAGAACAGATTAGCTACGTTCGGATCCATGTCACCCAAACGGAAGTTGAAGCAAATTAGTACAGAAATTAAGACCTAGTTACACTTAGGCTAACATCTGGACGAATAGCTCATCATACTCTGTCTTGGCGACATACAATAGAAAGACGGTTAAGAAGCAACCCTATGTGAACAAGGTAAGCTACTTTTGAAGATGATCTGAAGGCCCGAGGAATACATATCCAGAATGTTGAAGCTCTGACTAAGGAAAGAATATAAAACGAGTGTGTGTGTGTGTGTGTGTGTGTGTGTGTGTGTGTGTGTGTGTGTATTAATGTGTTCTGTTGAGACGAGGAGTAAAGTAAAACAATTCATCAAAACATGCAAAACATGACATTATGGTCCTCGTGTAAACGAGACTGCCGGTGCTACTAGCTCTTGGAAGAACTCAGCCAAACATACTTTGTGCTGGCTTCAAACATAGTGATTTCACAACACTTAGCTACTTTATTATCAATTGCCACACAAGGTACTGATAAAGGGCTTAAAAGGGTTTGCTTTAAAAACGTCCAGTCCAACAAAATGAACCCAGTCCAACAAAATAAACCGTCTTGAAATGAAATGAATGCGCTCCAAGTGAGTATCGATTTTAACATTAAAGGATGCTCATCAGCATTTTCTAGATTACAAAGGAAATGTTAGCATACATGGCGTAATTAAGGGTACCGATGCAGTAAATTAATTTTGTAATTAATGAAGCGACTATATCCACTACAAGATGGGGCTACATAGAACGCAATACACTGACGATAAAAGAATATGGTATAAAAATCAATGAAGATAAGGGAAATATGGTGAGAGTTTTAACAAAAGAAGGAAATGAGGTTAACCTTATTGTTGGAAATAAAAAGGAAGGTAAAGTTCACCAGTTCAATAACTGGAAAGCATAACAAATAACATTGGAGAGAATAAACAGGAAATTAAGAGTAAAATAGAAATGGAAAAAAGCTTTTAAAGGAAGAAATGGCTGCTTACCAGGAAATAAATTCAAAATCTAAAATGAAGAGCAGCAAAATGTTTAGCAAGGAATAACCTGCTTTGTATGAAAAACCTTCCTAAAGGTAGTAATTAGTAGTTGAAATTAAAAAGCACAAAAATATGATTATTGAAAGATCAAGAGAAAATCATCATTTTCTTTTAAAAGTGTTCTCTATTTAGCCAAAAAACACCAGTAAAAAGAAATTGAAGATTCTCTAAGTATTTTCCTAATTAATATTAAGTTTTATGTTTATACATTTGATTATATGTATATATATATATATTAGAAAAAAGCATTATACGCTAAAAATACCGTATATTTACAAGTAAACATGTGATGTATTACCTCCCGAAGTACCACTTTGAATTGTAAATTCGTCCATCAATTTCGAAAGTTCTGCGCGCTGCCCTTTCTATCATTACAGTAAAAGTAAAAAAAAATATTAAAATCCACAAAAAAAGCCCTTGCCTGATGGTTAGTAAATCTACTTATTTCACAGCAATCTGACATAAAAAGAGATCAGTTAAAAGTCATGGGCATGTGCTTGTTTAAACCCTTAAAGGGACCTATGTGTATAATCCTTTCACAGATTAAAAAGAAAAGTGCCACTGTAGAACAAACAAATTAGGACATAATTAAAGCAGAAAATGGGGAAGACAAAATTAATTATCTATGCCTTCTTTTGATACTCTCCAGAGATTATATTTCCATAAAGTAATAAAAAATCCTTTTCATTTCATAAAAAAGATTTTGGGCTGGCGCCTCGCTTGACCTGGACACCAAAACGCGACATAAATTTGGAGTATTTTAATTGATAAGGAATGAATGAGGATAAGCAGAATTGAAAACACTTCTAAAATATATGTAACTGTCTCTCAACGATCATAGACAAGCAATCAACCAATATATCTATCCATCTATCGCCCCACCCATCTATCTATCTATCTATCTATCTATCTATCTATCTATCTATCTATCTATCTATCTATCTATCTATCTATCTATCTATCCATCCATTCTTTTATCTCTAGATCCATCGATTCATCCAGCCAGCCATCCTTCCTTTAAACCATTGGGGTAAGGCAAGAATTCAACTCGTGATTACGGTAAAAAGTGATGATTTCCATTGCAAAACTTAAATACTCATTTTCCGTCATCTTTTAGTTGCACGATCGCCAATATATAAATATAAGAACAGCATATTAAGGTAACATCAGACTTGATAAAAAATCAAATTCCAATCTTTTTTTGATCATACGAGTGGCATAACAGCGAGTATGGTAATGCCTTCTAATAGAATAGTTTAAAGTAATTAGTGGGTCTTTACCTATATATATTACAGTATATTAAGGTTCAATCAGAGTTATAAGTCTACGAAGCTGAAGAATACTTAGTAAGGTTCTGTTTGGGGGAAAATTAGACGTATAAATGCATACAGCAATAAAGCATTTGTTTATATTCGAAATAGTAAACCGATTTTTGACATAAGACTAAAAATAGAATACATTTGATATATAAACCAATTATTGTGAATATGGCCCTGTTCCATAAAATATTCCATTTCTTTGAGAACAGAACACAATAAACCGAATACTATTGAATGTTATATAATATAGGAACAACGATCAGAGAAATAAGTCGCTGCAAAAGCGAAGCTTGGTTCATTAGCCCTAATTGGGTTTGAACTAACCCTAAAAAATAACCAGGATGTCGCTAGCGTACCCTCGAAGGAAAAAGCAAAAGCAAAAAGAACGGAGCCGAAATAAAAAAATTAACATATTTACAGCTTCATTTGTCAGACATCAAAACAGATCAAACCTGATGTTCTTCCCTTGGCCACTGTTATTGTTATTGTTTAACCCATCTCTTACTATTTTAAATGATGTTAGCTCAGTGGCCTGTTCAGTACAACACCTTGTGAATACATCTCCTGCCTTTCTTCAGGTATGTAGTTGTTGGTTTCCTTAGTAGAAGGTGTGGTTTATTCTCATTGAGATGTCACACAACATTTATAACTGTGATATCTCTTCAGGTTTTATCCCTTCTTCTCCTTCTGTCACCCCTTCATTAGTGCCATCACTGCCATAGCCAATATACCTCTTCTGCAGGTCGTCAATCACTCCCACCATTGCTATGACTTCTTTAACGCTAGCAAACTATCTCCCATTCTCTTCACCTGGAATTCTTACTTCCAGCATGCTTATCTTTTCTCACTATTGATGGTAACTTTTCGCAGTGTATTCTATTCATGATAGTATCCTTCAATGGAGCTCTCATCAGTGCTTTACTCTAAATAATAGCTACGGTTGCAAATTGATTAAATCGCCTTGTAAAGCCTTTATGTGTTAATGGATTTACTTTGAAGTCTATCCAAGAAGCTAAACTTGGAAAACTCTTTCTTACCTGGGTGGCATCAATTGTTATTTCCCGATGACGAACCTGTGCATATACTTTTTCTGCTTGTCTAAGAGAAACAAATAGCTAAGTGTAAGTTATATGTATCTATACGTAGGCTATATAAGTAAAGAGCCAAGTTCAAGCTGAACAAATGAATTTCATTTTTATTCGGCAAAGGAAACATTTCGTTACAATAAATCAAATCCAAAATGCATGAAATTGCTAAAAACTTCAATTTGCATAAACTTGTTTAATACAAATGATTTCCTTATGCGGCTATTCAACTTTAAAATTTTCAAGCTTGAAACTAAACGCTAGTTCCGTACAAATTCAAAACTGGTACTTATTTAATAAGAAAAACTCTACCAAGCACTTCTTCAAAACCGACAGGTGATTTAATGAATGAGACCAAATTTTTAATGTTGAAAATACATCCTCCAGATTACCCTCTTCACTGTGAAAGAATTGCTATCCACAAATACTAGCACAGTGAGGTAGAATAACGCTATTTCCAATATTATTATTACTATGACTACTCCTATTATTACTACAACTAGTACTACTATTATTACTAACATTATTATTGCTACTACTACTACTACTGCTACTACTGTTATTAATATTATTACTATTACTACTACTACTACTACTACTACTACTACTACTACTACTACTACTACTACCAGTGATACCCTTTCTACCCTTACTTTTAGAATTACAACTACTTCTCCTTGGAAACGAAATCAAAATGTTGTCATTGCTTTAATATTATCTTTTAAACAAAATCTTGAGAGTTATAACGGTTTTGCACCAGTTTCAGTGATGATAAACAATACCGCTATTGCAACTTACTCTTCTTCTTCATCTGTGTTAAAAAGGTTAAGTCTGAACGCCTTCTTTCCAGCTATTTGTGAATTTAAAACAAAAAAAATGTGGTGGTAAATTAAAAAGTCAAGATAAAGCTGCAAAGAAGCAAGAAACAACATAAATAAACAATAATAAACAATATAAATAACATGCAGGAAACAACAACAGTTTGAAGAAGATGTAGCATGAGAAATGCTATATCACTAAAATTGATACCTCAAGACTAAGTTTGAAACTGTATTACAAAATGCATTAGAATTAGCAGCATCGTTGATGGGAAATGCCGGGATTTTTTTCGTTTCCAGATCCAGAGTTGTCCTTTGATCAATTTAACTCCCACGTTTACTTCTACGTTTTTAGGTTATTACTATGTGGGGTGAAACTATGGTAATCTTAATGTGCTACAATGACTAACACTCGTCCATGTATACCTCGGGATATAAATATTAATGTGGAAAAGTCCACCAACTGGAAAACAAATCATATTACAAAAAGCCCACTTCGCTTAGTACTTCCTCTAGTAAAAACTTAAGATCTTTTACAGTTTGGAAGCTATGCCTACATTTCTCCAGCACAACAGACTAGTCGTCGGGATTCCAATTCAAAAGTAAAATTACCCAACATGCCGTTAAGCAATAGGTACCATTCTCTTCAAAAGTGCTGGAGATACTGTCGAGACCAAAAAACTAAAGGCACAAAATTGTTACCAAACTGCCAAATTGGGAAGGCTATACCAGAAGATTGAGTGGCCTGTCTTGTTGATTTTCAATTTAAGCCGTATTTTTAAAGGGAATTTTCGGTTGAAGGTGAACAGATCTGTTCTTTTGCAGTTCCTTTGCTCCCAGCGTCCTAGACAAGAAAGGATTACTTGGAGAAAATGGAACAGATCCTTCACTTCATTGCTCCACTTTTTACTACACTTAACTATATTTTACTTTAAAAGTCGCGTTATAATGAAAATTTTTATCGGCTCTGTTTTTTATTTTGCTGGAGTACCTGGGTTTCATTCCTCCAAAATGAGCTTTACTTCTTTTTCAACATACATATATTAAAAATACATTTCATACATATTGTATATACATATTTTAAGTCACCTTAATACACTTTTAGACCATATTCAAGTTCTGAAAAATATGAAGCTGATAAGCTAAAGAAAATATTTTCAAAATGTATATTAAAAAAAAGAAAAAGAACATTAGCAATTCAAAAATACTCGGAGAAACTGAAAACGTTATAGACAATAGCTAACAGGAACCGGAATGATAAAACAAATTAATATAAAGATTATATCACACATTTATAATAATATAAAATTTCATAATATAATTTATAAAATAAATTCATAATAATATATAATATAAAATATATAATATATAATATATAATAGATAATATATAATATATAATATATATAAACACAAAATATTATATTAAAAATAGCAACATAATTATTTGAGTAAAAGGAAAAGCAGCAATAGTTTTCTCTATCAAGTTCTCCTGCTTACCGTTTGTTTTTTTATCCCCAATGATCAGGTAAGATAAAAGATTAAGCTCGGCCTTTGCCATTGGATCTGGATTTTCAGTACTTTCCTAACGATAGTAGAAAAAACAAATGAATCCGGGCTTGAATTAGTCGTTTGGGTTCAGACCAAAGGTCACAAAACTTGTTGAAATCAATAACATTTAATTGTGAGTACTTGATTGCACAAGAAAAAAACTTTTTGTCATTCGCTGGTAATGGCCAGGTATAGTTTACGGAGTGTATCCATAGAGATTGGTATGTGCTCTATACAAAAGTAATAAGGTGGTAGTCACGAAGTTCTCTTTAGCTGCCAGCCTTAACAAGTTTATATATATTACATTGAAATACGACAGAGAAAGTAATTTTTGTACAAAGAGGAAGTGATCACGCCAATATTTTACTAACTTCGATTTGGAAAAGGCATACGATGAGTGCTAATATTAGAGGTAGGGTGTTGCTTAGGAGGAAAGGAAGTCTCTAAAACGTATTTCAGATGCGTGCAGGTTATTTGTGTAGGTTGCGTGACTGGTCAAGAGGGAAGGGCCTAAACCTTTAAAGTCGATGTAGACCTGCATTTGGTAATAATCTCTCTACTTTTTGCATTTGTTGTGGACAAATTAACGACAGATGTGAGAAGTGAAAGCTCATTAAACATGCTATTCGCTGATGACGTGGTACTAGTTAATGTGGTAAAAGGTGAAGCAGGAGAGTAATTGGAGAGATGGAGGGAGGCGTTTGAGAAAATATGTCTGGAAATAGGTAGATCAAAGATCGACGATGTGCCCATAAACAAGAAGGTTTAACTTCGCTGTTCGACGCTACGGAGTGACGGTGCCAGTGATAGTAAGATAGGGAAGTCAGGGTAAAACTGCTAGCATATAAATTCTTAAAAGAGTTGGATTTCTATTAAAAACTAATTCAAATAGTCAGGTTGTCTTATGACTTTTAATGAAAAGTGGAAACGATCAGGCATTGAAGAAAGTAAGGTAAAAAAATTAAGTGAACTAGATTTCGTTGTTGATTAAACTTTAAGGAATAAATTGTTTACTCATTGCCACAAATAATAGCATCTAAAAAAATATGTTACCATTTAGGAAAGTTTGAATTATGGATATTTTGGTAACATCATCCTCATATAACATCCATATGATACACATCGAATATGTAACTGATATTTATTCTATACTCCATGTGATACTACTTTTAGCATGCATTTGGGATTGTAATTATTTTATGTAGTAAAAAAAATGGGGAAAAGTAAGACAACCTGTAAACCAGTTGAACTCTTAACTAACAACAACAACAACCACCACCAAACTAAAAGAACCTGGGCCATAATTCTAAAAAGCCGCACACACTATACTCAAGTGCCCGATGCACTAAAGCGTTAAGCACATTTCGAAATTTAGCTCAACTAATGGGCTAAAAATTTAGCTTAATTTTTGTTTCAACTTCAAAATAAAATCAGCAAACGACTACACTAGGAAAAAAAATTAAAAACTTTACACAAAGCTGAAAATCATAGTTTCCTTGAGCTTATTGGGCTACATTTTTTGGCTTGACTAAAATTTCCATGTATTTGACCAATAATTTATGATTAGCGTTAAATGGCCATTTATGGAGGCAAACACTGCAGCAAATCCATTGTATTTGAACAAATTCCATTTTTCACCTAAAACAAAATATAACTTTTAAGCCTGGTACGAAATCTTTCAAGTGATAAACCCTTAAGTCTGTGGACATTATGTATTGATTAATACATCTTCAGTGTGAAAATACCTGTTCAGTGGCAACGGAAACTCGCGGTTTTTGAGCCATTTGAGGCAAGGTAGTTTCAACAGGTCGAGCTGCACTATACCTAATGAAAGAAGACAGAAAAATTACTATTATAATTGGTTTGTGGAGGTTGCATTAATGTCCCTTTCCCCAGTATCTTTTAGATGTTAGACAGCGGCTTCTTCGAGGAACTTTATTCTGACAGCAAGGAATTTCTTAGCCAGACACCTTTTTGGATGACATTTCTTCTAAAATTTGCAAGATTGCAAAATTCTCAAGGGATACAACCCGGTGCAGTCCAATCACACAAGAAAACACTAAGCCAAAGCTCTTTATTATGATTTTCTAAAATGATGATTACTATTTTGGCATATTTTATCCATTTTCAAAGACTAGAATACGATAATTAGTTTTTACTTACATTATTTGCTTTGACTGATTTAACCTAAGAGTTTGATTCGCATTTACTTACATACATCATTCGTTTGGCCTGTTTAGCTCTATCATGGTACTTAGTTTTTACCGGGTCCTCTTATGGTCGCAATATTGTATTTCTGTACCTCTTCGCTTCCGTTGGGTCTATTGATGCAAGTCTTCGCTGAATGTTTTGGAGATTCCAGGGGGAGTCCAATGTTTGTCCTGGGCAAGTGTTTAACACCATAGTATGTTTATTAGGGTTACCCTTGGCAGGTGCCTAACACAAATATTTGTTTGGTAGGGCTGCCTCCAAAAGAAGAAACTGTGCATCATTGGCTGGGTATGTTGTAACTTCCACAAATATCACAAAATGAGTTTGTATCGTTCATATATCTACGTCCGCCATAAGCCATCTTCTGGAAGTATAAATCCTTTAAGACTTTGAAATGCTGGTTTAACAGAGGAAACCTGCCACTCCAAGGTTAATTTCTCTGATCTCTCAAAAAACAACGCGTGTACTAGTAAGGTATAAGTCCAATAAGGTTATCAAGTATCTTATTGCTAACACATCTGAAACGTTTACAACTCATATGTCAAATTAAAACTACGGAAACATCCCTCTGCCTCTGAGGCAGTTGATCAGCTGTAAGGAGGTTTTTCCCTAAAGATAATATGTGATGTGGTACAAAGACGTCGTGCTGGAAAAAGAATTACGTTTTTTAAAAACAGTGCTAATCACTTAGTAGAAAATAAATATCAAATGCCAGACTGTGAAAAGAAATATATTGTTTTGTGTAATGGTAGTTGAAAACGGGCCTAGAGCTGATACATTTCAAACCAAACGTTGACGTTTTACAAGCATCTGATGTGATGTAAATATGTATATACTTTGAACTAGACCCAAGTAAACATTTGCATGCTTACTGACTACTTCACCATCTGTCCTCATTGATACTAAGAACATTCTAAGGAAAGCACTCTTCGTCTGCTCTTAAGTACAGGCCAGGCACATTAACGAGTTTGCATTTATACAACGAAAAGTAGCTCCAGTTAAGTCCAATCATCGAGTTCTCGATCATATATAAAATAAGAACAAATAAAACCTGTTTCTGTAAATTTTATTAAAATTCTTTTAAAAGGTTTAATTTTTTATAATATTTTTTGAAATCGTTCATTTCTCTTGAGTAAAAACCAAGAGATGAAAGTTCAACAAAAATGAGTTTGACATCTTTACTTTTAGTTCTCTCATAGTCATTCAGGTATTGGAAACTGGTTAATGGGCTTGGAAACGGGGACTAAAATGGTATTGGTTATGTAAACTCATTAACTAGCTACCACTTTGATGAGGATTTAATTAACACAGCCAAAACCTATAATAAGCCTCGTCTTTAAAATCGGTTTCTTTAACTCTGATACCGTCACAACGTTTTCTCTTAATGCTGAACCCTCACTCCAATATTTCTGGGGCGTCATTTCCACTAACCCCTGTCACTAATTGAATATCTGGAATTTTACTCTTGCCCTATCAAATAGTTGCTACAATGAATAAACAGTTTAATACGGCTATGCTCCCTGGGACACATGCCGAAAAAAAATCTTATTTTCGATTTTTGCATTACTTTCTCAGGAAATAAAAGGTGAGATACTTTGTTGAGTTTCTTTCAATCCTTATGCACTGGGTGACAAAATATGACGCTCGACAAACTCGATCTTTCGGAAGTAAATTTTTTCAAGGTCATTTCCTTTCTTGGAAAAGACTATGTTGGTCGAAACGTCACCTTCCGTCACTTGCTACAAAAAAGGATTAAAGGAACCCAGTCAGAGAGTTCTTATCTTACCATTATTTCACTGTAAGTTAGGATAACAAGGCCCTTGTTTTCCAACAGTTTAATACACAACAAAAGTGTAATAAAAATACGTATAAAATAAAAAAGAGCAAAACCTTAGGTTAATAATTTAGTTATATTTCTTGGTGGGAATCACAAAGACGTTAGGCCTTAGTAAAATCAGAATATATATTCCAAAATCACCTACAAAATCCATTAACTTACATATTAGTTCCCAGTTTGGTAACTCTTTCCCCTAAAATCTCATAAGAACCTGGTTTATCAGCAAGTTGATTACGAATACCAGTATCAAATGTCTTTGTGTGTACACCATTCTCTGTAAAAACCCTATTGAAAAAGGAAATTGGTTACACTTTTCTTTTTCTTAAGAACATAAAAACTGCAAAGGCACACAGAAATATCTTCCAAACAATTTAAATGGAACACAAAAATTGTATGGTAATCACTCAACTGTGAAAACGCAAAAGCATTATCATAAAATAAAAGAGACAGACATTCTCTGCAAGACTTGTCACTACTAACCCGATAGCAATAAATAACTGTCAGACCAGGAATTTTTTATCATGAATTAATTTATGAAAATCTCTGATGATTTCTGATCTTCAATCCCTCTCTGTGTGCCTCTGTCTCTCTGTCTCTCTGTGCCTCTCTCCTCTTTTTTCTCTGTCTCTGTCTGCCTGTCTATCTCCTCTTTTTTCTGTCTGTCTGTCTCTCTCTCTCTCTCTCTCTCTCTCTCTCTCTCTCTCTCTCTCTCTCTCTCTCTCTCTGTGCTCTCTCTCTCTGTCTGTCTGTCTGTCTCTCTCTCTCTCTTCTTTTTGCACTCTGTCTGCACTGACACAACAAACATGTACTCTATCTATATA
>RDPX01000021.1:1676464-1689066 GCA_003991215.1 Morbakka virulenta | reverse complement strand
CAGCTTTCCCAATTTATTCCTGAACCTACGGTGAAACCTCCAGGACATGACCTGAAGCGTGAACAATGGGTGCTCTTAAATCGATTACGATCTGAATATGGACGATATGCCGATTTCATGCATAGAATTGGTCTAAGGGACAATCCATTTTGTCGTTGTGGTGAAATTCAATCCCATCAACACGTATTGATTTGCCAACTGATAGGTATTCGAGGTGATATCAAAACTGTTGATGAGGACTTCTGTTTGTGGCTCAATAACAATGTCTTAGATATTTAGCATTTTTTTTGTTGATCATACGCATATATATAGCAAGGTTATGAAGTCCCATCTGATCCCTGATGTCTTACCTTCCATTGTTTTTCCCATGATCCAGTCGATCACTAGGAGGAAGAGGAGTTCTGACATGTGGCATCCATGTTTCACTCCGATCGTCACTGGGAACCAGTCTGTTGTTTCACTTTTGTCATTAACGGAGCACTGGAAGCCCTCATAAAAGGTCTTGACCACCTGGACAAGTTTCATGTGGATTCCATAATGACGCATAACAATCCAGACGTTCTCTGTGTACAGAGTCGACGACTTTTACAAAGTCAAGAAAGTGTATGTACAGGGTAGCATTCCATTCGTTGACTTGTACTAAAATTTTCCTGAGTATGACTATCTGGTCAATAGTTCCTCTACTCATGATTGTATCCTGTTAATTGGAATCCTGCTGAACACTTCCGAACATTGCATTTTTAGAAATTTGCAGATTAGTCCTCTTCTCCATTGTATAGAAACGGGTTCTTTCTCCCAAATGAAGTAAAAATTTCTTTGCAATGATGTCCGCGCTTGGTCTAGGTCTCCTTTGAACATTTCTGTAGTAATTCGGTCTGCCTCAGGCGCTTTTCAATTCTTGAGGACCTTCAATACACTTCTTATTTCTTGCAAATTTGGTTATTCCATTGGTATGCTAAGCTCTTTTCTTTGCTTCTTCTTGCCTCCTTGTTATTCAGCAGCTCTCTCTTTCGTATTTGCTCTTCAGTGCTGCTGTTTATCTTCTACTATGTCCTATCAGATATTTCACTATGTTGTATTGTTCTTTCTGTAGTGGATTCTCTGCCCCATCTGTGCTCTCTTTTATTTTTTTTGGCTGTTTATCTCTTTTTTCATCTCTTTTTCCCCTGTCTTCATCTTGTTCTTAATCCTTTCTGAACGGGTGCTATCAATCTTTTTTTAAAGCCTTTCCTCTTATCTACCAATTTTCAAGTTTTGTTGTCGCCGATTCTTGCCTTGCATTCCCCCCCCCCCACACACACACACCCTGAATCCAAGTACTTCCTCTGCCGCTTTGACGACTGCACCCCTCTGCTCTTCCCACACCTTCTCAATATCTTCACTCTCAGTTTTGTTCTCCTCAAGGTTGCTCCCTATTACCTCGCAGTACTTCCTCTGTGTTTTCTCATCCTTCAGTCGATCCAAGTTTAGTTTGTACTTGACCTTGTTTTTGTTCCTGTGTGACTTAAGACAAAGCTTACTATTTGTCCTCACAAGCTAATGGTCTTGTTTGTAACCTATCCTTTCTGTATTCGTGAGTCAAGTACAGACGACTTCCACTGTTGGCTGATCACACAATGCTAAATTCAGTTCTTAAACCTCTCACCTTTGAAAACCCATGTTACCTTATGAATATCTTGATGGGGGGAATAATTCTCCTGTTATCACAAGCCCGTTCAATTGACAGAACTCGCACAGCCCCTCTCCATTCTTATTTTGTGAAGCTAGACCATATACAACCATAATTCTCTGGTAGCCAGTGTTATTACTCCCAAACATGGCATTGAGATCCCCCATGACAATTATGATTTTTGTTACATTCATCCACTCTTTCTTGTAGTTCCCGGTAGAAATACTCCTTCTCAGTGTCTTCCTTCTCATTTTGTGGAGGTGTAGAGTTGAATGACGGTAGCTCTCCTGTATCTTGAGTAGAATCTAGCTGGTATGATTCTCTTGTTAATAGGAATCCATTCAATTAGTGACTTTCCTGTGATTTTTGTGCAGTTTCTCATCTCCACTGTAAACCATTGTCTATCCTGTCACAGTCTTTGTCCTGCCGGCTCCTGTCCATCTTCGTTCACTTATCCCAAGGACGTCCAGATGATACTCTTACTTTCCTCTGTGCTGCTGCACCTCCACTGTACTGATTTGCAATATCTTGTCGTATGCTGAGCTTTCAGAAGTCTTTCACCAAGTGTCGTCATTATGCCGTTATAGATGTCCCCTACTCCTTAGTTTCTGTAACTACCTGTTTTTACAGAAAGAGGCCTTTAGTCTCTTGTCCAACCCCCAGACTGAAAAAACCAGGGCTTTCTATCAGTGTGTCCTTTTCTTAGACTGCGTTAGTTCACGTGTGGAATCCCTCATTGGTCATCCGGGGTCCCTATCTTTAGGCAGTCCCATCGCGAGGTGTTAAAAGTAGAGTCTAAACCAATGCAGAAAATTATCTCTGTAATTTTATTCTTAAATTGCCCCTAAATTATGTCTATAAAGAAGCTCTGGCTCTTTTATTCATTGAGTCTCTTCCAATTTGGAGACCTTTGAGATTCACTTAATTGTAATATTCTCACATGTGGGTTATAAGAAAAAATCCTAAAAAGCTTACAACCAAAACTGAAAGAGGAGCTCAACAAAGTATTCCTAATAAGACATTATCTCGCCTATTCAAAACCTTACTGACTGCGTCAATCAATTGGTTATTGACACCCAAACTAAAAATTAATCGTGAAAATATCTCAATCGTCGTCCCCTGAATGTTGTCTTTAAGAGAAGACACTGGCACTTACCAGCTGCAAAGAATATTATAGCAACGGTAGAAAATGCTCTAAAATTCTCTAAATTAGATAGTAGCCATAGCTAGTGCTACATCTGTGTTGATGAAGAAAGCTATCGTCTTGACTTTCTCATCACCCTTTTGTCCATGTCCATTTAAATGACTTCCCTGTGGAATACACTCAGCAATTAAACATTTCAATCTGAAATTTTGACTAAAATTTCTAGAATAAAGCTGGAATAAACCTCGTTGAATCACAGTGTACATTTAAGACGTCTCCAGTTGTCTTTCATGGACATCACATTTTCCCGATGGAATTGAACTAGATCCACAAAAATTATCTGTAGTCATTGATATGCCATTACCTACAAATACATCAATAAGGATTACCCACCAGCTAACCAGATTTCTTTTAAGCTCAAGCCTTATTCCTCTATTTTTTTAAATATCCTTTTGAAATAGACTGGAACTCAAAGGCCACAGAATTATTATCCCAAAGTCACGTCAAGAAGTATGAATGAATGAATTAATGAAGAATAAGGACAGTTTTTCATCAAGGACATTTAGATGTAAAAAAGCTTCAAGGCATTAATAGCATTGCATTACACTCCCTTTTGAGTCCATAATTTTAGATGAAATACTGACTGAACCATGGCTGGAAGTATCAAGGGCTCTCTTCAGTGTTAATGAAAAGGATTATTTAGTTGTTGTGAACCATTATTCACAATTCTTTGACTTACCTCAGTTATATAACACGCTACGTAGTACTGCCATTTTAAGTCTAAAAGAAGTGTTTAGTTGCTGAGGAATTCCTCTTAATTTCTGTCTAATAGTGTTTCACAATTTTCTAGCCATCAGTTACTACATTTGGAAAAACGTTGGACTTTCCTCACATCACTTCTGGTCCCAAATACCCAAAATCAAGTGGGATTGTTGAATAAAAAATACAAACCATAAAATGGGTCATTAAAAAGTCAATAGAAAGAGAGCCAGTTGTTGATTTACCTTTACTGCGCCTGTAAACCACCTCAAGTATGGATGAGATATTGTAAGTACTACCTTTGTTTGTGTACAATATTTAAAGGACATCGCCCAGTTCAAACACGCTTTTTTACACAGATCACTAGAGAAAAAAGGACCAGCTAAGACATAACCTCCCTTTACTTGCTGTAAAAACAGGAAGAATTTATTATCGCAAAGGATGAATCGACAAAATATAGATTATTTCTCCTACCAAAAATCCAAGATCATATTTTGTCTGTACAGAGGAGACAAGGACACTTGGTCGAAATCACAGACCATCTCTAAAACCTCTGGAACAATTTATTCTCTTCCCTGAAACTGATGAGAATAAATACTTCAATACCAGTATTTTACCATCATAAAGCTACTTTCAAAAACACTTGTCCAGAAAGCAAAAATTCACAAGAAACAACAAACTAGCCTTACACAGAATCTGAAGTTGAGCTTCAAATGCATGTCAAATACAAACATTGTGCAGTTTGAAATTGACATAATTTATGGCTACTGTTATTAGCTTTCCATACAAATGGGATGGTTGAAATGCCATACTATAACATACTAAGTTGTGAGGTACTCGCCTCAAATCAAAATCCATACAAAACTGACAGATATAAATTGGCCGAGGGGCTAGTTACACCAGTAAATTCTAGCAAGAACTAAAAGAAAACCTTAGTTATGTTGTGTAAAACTGAGTGGATAAAATTAAATCTCAAAAAAACTGAAGACCTCTTTCTAAGGAGTTCTACATGCCTATATAAATATATATATATATATGTATATTGGTATAAACTTGCAAATTATAATTTCGACAGTGTGAATGTGAACGGGAGTCTATGCACTGCCATTAACGCATTGCTTGGATTCTTCGAGGGCAATTTTTTTATGAAACTTCCATACTGTCTATAAGCAGAGAGGAGCCGTTTCGGTAGTACCCAATGACCACGATTGATGTCACAGCTACGAGAGTTATTTTTCTTTAATTGAATATATTGACAAAGACACTGAGTTTACGCTGCTTAACTTCGATGTTTTTTGGATATGCCAACTGGTCAGATCCCTATCCCTTGAGATGAAATTGTGATAAAAAAAAATTGTGGATTTTTTTAACAGGTAAGAAGAGTCAGTAGTTGGCTGCTCCTGCAGATGTCTCTTGGTGCTATTTCGTAGAGGATTAGAAGAAAATGCGTAAGTATCGATTTCCTACATCCAGTGATAAGTTTCATGCATTTGTTGAGGTTTGAGTTTAGTTTTCGAGAGCGTGAATTGCCATTCCAAAGAGGAGAACAATACTCTGCTTTACAGTTGCACAGAGCCAATGCCGAAGTTCGGAGACCGATGTAGTCCGTTTGCCAGCTGCATGTGATCATTTTCTTAAAGAAATTTTTGCAAGCGCTTTAATAGTTGTGTTTTAAATGTGTGTACAATGTGCGAGAGTAAGATCCAGGGTACTTTAATGTAGCATCAAATGGGATTCTTTCACCTTTGATGGCAATATTTAGCTCGTAGTTTGCAAGACGCTTCGCCAGGTTACAAACACTTTTGACAGTTTTGGTGTTATTTTGTTTCAAACACAAGTTGAGAAAATATTTAGGCAAAACTTTGAGGTCTTTTGATACAATTGTTTCAGTGACTGAAAACTGTGAATTACAGAACAAAAGAGAAATATCGTCAGTGTAATATTTTTTGAATATACAAGAGTAAATTCAAACTCGTTAAGGATTTATCCTATTTACCTCCTTATCTGTTTCCAAGATAAAGAAAGAACTCAGGGATGGCCATATCGCTACCGAGGATGACGTAATGGTTGCTGTGAGATCTTTTCAAGAGAATCAATATTACCTTTTCTATGAAAATCCAAATATATTCAGAACTTTTTTGAAAAAGTTCTGAAGCTCCATAAACATTAAACTTAATGCGTTAAACTTCAAAGGGGGGCTATGCTGAAAAGTACCTTTTAAAACCAGCCCAGTTTAGCCCAGTTTTCAAACGAGAGCTTTTAGTCCAAACCAGCAGCTTATTAGTCACTCTTCATAACAAAAAAACAAGGTGCAAAACAACAATCACACTTTAAGTGTGATTGTAGATCGACGAGAAAATATCTATTTTTCGCAAACTGCTTTAATCAATTTGCTAAAAACACGTAATGCATTTTCTCCTCGATCTGAAATCCTTTTCAGCAAATTCTTCTCAATTTCGTCGTCATTTATTTTTCTGGCTGCACTGTCTAATCGCAATTACTTTTCTCCAGCCCATGATATTCCGCAAAGATTGTTAAACATCTCTTCCTTAGCTCCCCATTCTCGAATACGTTGGTGGTGCAAAGTTTAGCGGGTAAAAATTTTCAAGGTTTTCAGGGATTTTGGCCGATACAGCAAAATTAAAGTAACTTGAAAATACCTTTCAAGATATTTAATAATATTTTTAACTGATACGCGAAAATTAATACACACGAAACTTTTTTTTTCTGCTCGCAACGTTTAATACCCGCCAAAATTAGTACCATTAAGGTAGTTTCTACTTCAACTTTGTACAATTTAGATGCTGCTTTCTTTCTATTTTCTTCAGCCAAAATAGGATTATAACTTGAGATGGGTTGTGTAACTTCTGAACTTTTCTCTTTGTATGAAGCTGTGCCGCCATAGAATTCGGCAATGTGATTTGGTGTACTCACATTTCTGATTTAAGAAGCAAGATTAAATGCATGTTAGAATGAGCTTTCTGTCTAATGAATTAGAAGTTCTGTCAGAATGAGTGACGCAAATAGCAGCCGGTTGCTGTTGTTCGTCCGTCGTGTAGTCGACGATGACCAAGGACATCTCAATGAGGAAGAAGACAGGGTATGCCGGTTAGGCCTAAAATGATAGTTTATTTTAGTTGTTATTGTTATTGTTGCATTTGGTTCATAATAGCAACACCTTCATGTAGTTCTTTAACGCTGCTGTACACCAGTGTGTGTCCGGTGGCCAACTTCATCTTACCCTCTTTCGTCCATCTGCACTCGCTGATTCCAAGGATGTCCAATCTGTAACTATTCATCTCCCATGCGATCTGTGCTGCTACTCCACTCCTACACAAAGATCTTACATTCCAATGTCCGATGTTAATGGGGTTTTTTGGAGCAAGCAAAAGATCCCATCGGATGCTGAGCCTTCCGAAGGCTTTGTCCCAACGTCGTTAAAATGCCATTGTCGGCGATCTCCACTGCTCCCTGATATTGGTGAGTAATGATGTTTAAAGTTTCTGTAACATGGCTTTTTACATGAGTGGGTTGTTAGCCCAAACAAAACCCCCAGCCTGAAGGGTCAGGGATCACATTTAGTCTTCCTTCTCCCTTTCGACCTGTCTTGCATTGGTGGCCCTATTAGGAGCACAAGACTCCAGCAAGCACAGCTCTCAGGATCAACAAAGTACGCAAGCCTCCCAATCGCGACAAGACAGTGATCCTTCAGGAAGGCAATGGACCTCACTTCTCAATATCCAGGTGAAAGGAGCACGTCCGCGATGTCAAAATTAAAAACGAGGCAGAAACAAAATGCAGGATGACTGAAAGCCTGTTGTTGACACAACACTTGATTCTGTGTGATTTGATTTGGAGGAAGGAATGAAGAAGATGATAAGTTAGTAAGTAGCATTGCTTAACATCAAGGCATAAATTTCTACGATGGGAGGAAAGAAACAGCAAAGAACCAAAGGGAATGTTCAGGTACCAGAGAATTTATTTTTCTGCTGTACGCTTTCGTTAAGCAAAACTACTTAAAATAAGGTTGAGTTATTTTAAGTAGTTTTTGCTTTAAATCTGTGCTGTTTGTATTTGCTTGCTTTTCTTAAAGCAGCTCCCCATTATTTTTCTGTTTTATTTTCCTTCTCTTTGTTTAGTCTTGCCTCGTACACATTAATTTTCAAGTAATAAAAAGCAATTTTCATTTAAATTTTGTATTAAATTTAATATCAAAAATAGCTTTTTATCGTGTAGTAATGGGTCATGGTTGTTTCTATCTGCCTCTGGCCGTAGCGTATTTTCGTTAATGCTAATTGGTAATACATGTTCTTAAAACTTTTAAAGTTTTTACATTAAGGTCACTGTTTAAATTATTAAAGTAGATGATCTTCTAAACTTTTTCTCTTGAATCAAAGCTGTTTAGATACCCACAGGTAACAATCAACCAATTTCTGTGCATCTTTGAAATCTAATTCTTCAACATTCCATGGAATCCTAATGAATTGAATAAAATTTACCAAAAAATGGTATTTAGGGTAAAGATTTTATAGTTATGCAACATTTTTTGTTACCAGCCACTTACTTTTCCAACTATCGACTGTCAAACAGCGCTTATAATGACAAAAAAAAATTTTAAATCTGGTAAATTTGTTGGTTGAAAAGAAATAGGCTAATGCAATACAAAATGCGGGTTCAATATGGCACCTCACAACTTGGGAGAAAAAGGTGAAAATGTGGAAGTGCCCCATTTTACTCCGTTGCTCATTTTGACTGGATGGCTCACTTGACCCAAGTTACCTATTTTGTTCTGAATGTTTTATCTTTTATTGCTACAGGTATTTATGCATATAGCAATCATTTTATGGCTGTAAGTATAAAATTGTTTAAATAATTGTAAATAATTGTTTGTATTTTAATTTTTTTGTATATTTAATGATTTTTGAAGAAATTTTACATTTAAACTTGTTAAAGTTACTCATGGGTTGTTTTAATGTGTTATTTTTATTTAATGTTTAATTTAAACAAACCCTGATAAATAACTCATGCAAAGTATATTTTGGTTGAACAAACAATGTCCTGACAAGCTTGTGAGTTCTAGTATTGAAATTACAGAGAATTTAAGTTTTGGTACCAAACACAGTCTACTTTCATAGGGGAATCAAGGATCACCAATCTGTATTAATTTTCCCTTTGAAATAGATGCATTAAATTGGACTTATTTAGCTTTGTTTCTTCTGCTTTATCATTGTTGTTTTTTTGTTTGTTGAGGTTTTTTTTTCTCTTTTTTATATTTTAATAGCCCTCAAAAAGCAGTAGAGCTGCAGAAATGCTAAACCAGGAACAATCTGGTGGCTTTATTGGATTTGGAGGCCTGAAGGAAGCTGCTGGTAACTCCCTTGGTTATGTGCCACGTATTGGTATTGGGGCTGGAGCTTCTGAAGATGGAGAATTTGATGCTGATTCAGAATTGAGGATGGTCATGAGAAGAATGACAAAAAAGGATACAACTACACGTCTTAAGGTGTGTGGTATTTTAAGTTTTAGTAGGAGTAATTTTGTGTTTATGTTTTGGATGAAATGTAATCAACCTTAATCACTTGGCTTTGTGATTTTTAAGTTTTGAATGTTATTACAGTGGATTAATTCTGAGAAAAAGAGATTCTCACAATGGCCATCTGAATTGGTAAACAGTAATCATAAAAAATCTTAACTGTAATTTAGACCCCTGAGGATTTTTGCCAAAAAGCAATGTGCCAGTATTACAATACTTGGTTGAAATTACACTACAACACAGCACTACTTAATATATGTAACAAACTTGTAGCTTTTGAAGCCCATGTATTTATTCAATTGTAATACACTAGCCATAGACTTTCAGAATCCTCACAAATACAGTATGAGCTTGGTATCAGTTTATTAAAAAGCTACAAGTAACAAATTACTATATGAAATGACATATCTAGATCATAGAAATAATTTTTAAACATAGAATTTAATTTTTTTTTGTAACAAATAGGAAAAACATCTGTCATATGTATCAGAAAAATGTGGAGACAAAGTGAAAGGCAATTCCTGTAAATTTGCAGAAAAATTAATGAATTGGACTAAGCTATATCATTAGGCTATTCAGTTTTGAGGGACAAAACATAATGGAAATCAAACATTTAATTTTTTTTACAAATGCTCAATTAATGCTAATAGCCCCAAGGCAATAACATATTGTGTCTTCCTTCATTTAAGCATTCCTCCACCAATATTGGTACAAAACAGCACTTTGGGTAAAATATTTCATTCAAATATTTTATGATCACTGATATCAAGATATCAAGCTGGGCAATTTCAATATTCATCATCAATCTGTTGGTGCTTCATTTCAAGAGGTTATCACAAAATTAGCCACAATGATGGAAGATATATTTAAATCAATATCACCTTCCACCTTCATCTTCCTTTGATAACCTCATTTAGACTCTTGATCTTTCTGCATAGGTGTGTGCTGATAATGTGCCCTCGAAATTATGTGATTGAGAAATCAAAGAAATAACAACACACCATGAAAGGTTGTTGTACCAAAGTGGCTGTGATGTTCTCAAGATAATGCCCAAATGGGATCATTTGAAGTCCATTCTTTTGCCATTGGTAAAATCACAATCAAAAACAGGTTATTTAAAAGTCTGGAAAGAGATTTTCACACATAAGGTTATTACTAAAGAATGTAAGAACATCCTTCACAATTTGAAATTCTATTAATTGGACCATTTACCAATGCCAAGTTAGAGTGAGTATTCAGGAGAATGAATAGAATTAAAACTGAACTGTGAAATTGTTTGAATCAAGAAAGGTTGGAAATGCAAATATGTTTAGGAAAAGAAGGTGTTGGCATTGTTGAGTTTAATCCTTAACCTCACTTGAAATGCTGGTTTGAAAGCAAAATGTGATGCCTCAATGGAGCTAATCGACAATATTATTGATCAAATCATGGGAGTGTAGCTCCCTCTTCAGCAAGTGGTTATGTTGTAATGGGCATCACTGCAGCAACTATATCAGGTTTGGAAAGCAGTGATGAATATTTAGATTTCTTGTCTTGTATATGTTTATGCTGTTCTTAAAATCAAAGTAATAGAAGTAGAACCTGTAAGTCAAAGTTCATTTCTCTTTTGTTACTTGCCTAAAATCTTATATACCATACTTAATGTGTATATTTAAGAAGGCCAATTGCTGTACACTTTACTTATGGTAATCACATTTTATTGAAAAAAGACTTGCAAAATCCCAAAATTGCTTTGCAAAAGTCATAAGAATTTCCAGCTGGGGTCCCTTTTACTCTTGCACTGTTTGGGAATTTTTGCTAAGCAGTTACAAAGTGATAATTCAAACCCTGAATAACTACATTTTTTGTGCAACTAAATAATAGTTTCACATATTTAACAACCATTAGACATACATTAGAACCTGTGTATTCCTGATGATTGTTGTGTTTATATTCAGTTTTGATTAACTGTGATGAGGCACAATGCTATTCATAGTGTGTTATTTGTTCCTCTGACCACTTTACTTGGTTACCTTTAACCCTGCAGTATGATAGTATAATGAATGCTCAGTGAATGACTTCTGCTATTGTTGACATTCGTCAGGCTATTCAAGAGTTTAATGAGATGTGTATTACAAAAACAAAAGAGGATGTACAAGGAATATTGCCATTCTGGCCAAAGATATATAACAAGCTTGCACTGGTATGTATTCATCAATTTCTTTTAATTTCTTTATCATATTTGCCATTTGTTTGAAGAAAAGCTTTAAACTTTGAAATTTATTGTAATGAATGGAGAATACTGAATTAGATGCTGACCTCTACAGGAGATCCAAAATCCAAAATAATATTTGTGACCTTTTGTTTGAAAGAATTAAGTTTCAGTTGGAGATTTGTTATGGGCTGATACTAAGGCAAAGCTAGCATGCATGTGTAACCATGCTAACTTTCTATTGATTTATATCTGGTGGGAGTGCTTAAGGTACAAAATGCTGTGATAGTTGGTGGATAGGGAATTCTAGAAATTCTATTCTTTCAAGAACATTCCATTGAATTCTAGAACCTTCCAAAATGTTCTGTGTGTGTTTTTCTAGAAAATGTGTGGAATATTAGATGTGCTTCTAGATTGTTCCCTGGTAGTGTATAAGATGGACCAATGATCAGTTGTTGGTACTTCCATATTTGCATCCCTGTGATTATCTTTGATTTTCCTCTCTCTTTTGGTTTGTAAGCTATTTTGTTATTTTACTACTCAACAATAAGTCCATCATTTCTGGGAAACAAGTGTTGTTCTTTGTTCAAAGACACAACAATTGTTTTGCATTAAATAATCAATTTGGGGTTTAATGTTTCCCTACTTCAAATTTATTGATTATTAAGTCTATGCAAGCAACATTTGTTGTTATTGTAACTTATGCATGCCATTCTTTTTTCTTGCTATCATGGATTGGACATGTTTTTTAGATGACTCAAGTATTTAAGTGACAAGTATTTTGAAGGGCTTTTTGTAATCTTGATCTATGCTGGTGTTTTGAATAACATGTCTTCATGTTCCCCCGAAGACCATGCTTGGTCTCATTCAAGCATGAAATACCAGTTTGAGGACTGGTGGGGTATAGTCTTTCTCTCACGGGCAGGTGAAGAGCTCTTCAGCCTTGGATGGCAATCACCTAGAGATGGTGTCTCAATAAAAACACTGGATCCCCATTACCTTAATGGGTTGGTGTCAGGAAGGGCATCCGGCCTATAAAAACACTGCCTCATCATACCATGAAATGACATCCAAAGATATCAGGCATAACTGCGTAAATGAGACTGGAACTAATTTGTGAAGGTGTCACGCACGGTAGGACTTTTGCTCGATGTAGGCAAAATCAGACTGTTATCAAGCTACTACATCAACCGAAGGAAGTGATGATAAGCTTCAGACTCTGTAGGCTGAATGTGGGAAGTTTGAGAGGTAGATCTGGTGAAGTAGCAGAGTTTCTTGAGCGAAGACACATTGATTTGTGCTGCAT
>RDPX01000021.1:1612331-1625456 GCA_003991215.1 Morbakka virulenta | reverse complement strand
TAACTGCCTTCAAAACCATCAAATGTCTGATTAAAAGGGCGGGGGATTTATCCTGCTGGAAAATGTGAGGAAATAATGTGCGCGAGATATAGAGGTTACTTTTCAATAATTAAATCAGTTTTGAAATAGTTAGCTTTGAATTCCTCATGAGAAAATATTTGGAGAAAAATGTTTTACAAGTAAAACAACCGATCATTTGACCTAGGAGAACAGGATTTTCTTCAACTTCCCTACCCTTCTGATCACTTTTACTTTATTCTTTTTGAAAAAGAGTGGACACTTTGACACTTTGGTGTGCGTTTTGTATACTTTGATATATAGATGACAGAGAGCAAGGAAAAGAGGTTGGATAGAGGTTTTAATGAGAGAGAGAGAGAGAGAGAGAGAGAGAGAGAGAGAGAGAGAGACACGGAGAGACAGGCACACAGACAGACAGACAGACAGACACAGACAGACAGACAGACAGACAGACAAAAACCGAGAGACAGAGACAGTAAGTATTGCCGCCGCATTTCAATTCTTGTTTCTAGTCTGAAATGTATTGGAATCAGTTGCTTTAATGATCTTTTTACTGTTTTTGAATTAGGCACTGATTTAGCAACACTTGATCTCATTGTTCCTACCGTCAAAACGAACTACGAATGGCTTTCAAGTCAACCAGATTTTACACCATTTACACAAGTTGAAGACAAGTTAATAACTGAATGGGAAGAATTTTTTAGCCCCTCAATACATCAAAGTGGTTTTAAAATGTTTCAGTCTCTTTCAGGTAATTTTCTTTTCCAAATTGCTTCAAAGGTTAACCTTTCCTGTTTTGACTACGTTTTTACAGATTGTATTAGCTGTGTCTTTGCTTCATAGCATTGGAAACCCCGCTTTGGTTCCATTCCAGATAGAGTACAGCACCGTTTTTTTTAACTTAGAGTTTTGCATAAAACTGTTTAATACACCCCATGCTTAGGTAGAATCAACAAACTTTTTACAATGGTAAAAGAAAGCCAGAATACGGTGGCTACTTGTTCTTGGATGTACTGGGATGTACTGGGATGTATTGGGATGTACTTGAGTGAAAAGGCACTGATGTATGCACAGGAAAATTTAATGGAATTTTCAAGTTATTTCTGTAAATGCGTGTTGGTGGCATTTCTTTCATTAGTTTAATAGATGTATCATGACTTGTAGCGCCTGCAGTATCAGTAGTTCTTTCTCTCCTTGGCGGTCCGGGACGCGATGGGAATGAAGGGTGGATAAAATGAGTAAAGCCGGGCCGTAGTTGGAACCATTGTAAAATTTCTTTGTAGGATGTGAGTATATGAACTGGAATATACTGGAATTTGCCAGATGGCTTGTACTGAAAAATGTATTCTGATGTACTGGAATTTTGCCCTTTTCTCGTGGAAGTCTCCGGAAATTTTAAAGACATAAACCCTTTAGAGGTCGATCACAAATAAAAGAGTGACCCACCAAAGAAGCTAAAAATCTAAAAAAAACCTGCTTTAAGCCGAAGCTATTAAAAATAGAAATTGCAACGGCACGGTAAATACTTCCTACATACCCATGCTATTGATGTTGATCGATCAGTGAGTCATCAGTGACTACGCAGTGCAGGTCTTAAATCAGAATAACAGAGTTATTTTTGTTTCCTGACAAGGATGAAAGCCTGACTGCAAAAACATGTCAGGCACGCATAATATTTAATCTTATGGACCGTAGTGTGGATTCCTTACGAATAATTAAGACCCATGATCTTTTAATATTTTTATGCTTGAGCTATACCCAAAACGAGGACATAAAAAGGTATGGTAGGGTAAGGCCAAAAATATTACAATACTTTACACACAGAGATCTGTGCATACAGAGACTTAACTTAGTTACTGGTAGTGATGTAGTAACAGTCCTTCGAGATATATCAGTGCATACGGACAGAACCATACGAACAGACATGATATGTAAAGTTCATAGATAATACAGATGCTATTTGATAAACATGAGATTATCATTAGATAGTACCAATGCGTTGTTTGTTTCTTTTTACTTTCTATTCTATTAAGCTGTTTTCCCCAACAATATGCTCTTACCAAGTGCCTTATGCCTTTTAAGAATGAACGATTGAAAAATGGAAACTATTGTTTTTTTAGCAACCACTGAGTTGTTTTTGTAGTGTTTTTACCTTTTTATTTTTTCATCATTTTAGTTCCACACACAACACCCAAATCTGCATTAAATCAGGCAGCAAACCGTGCACTGCTTCAGTGTTTATCATCGGGATTAATGAAATTTCCATCCTTGGTCCTTTATGATATTGCCTATGGCCAGTCAGGCTATGAAAAGAAGGCCGCTTCAAAGAGTAATACCCATCCGAAGCCAGTAATGGAAATATTTGATTTTCTTTTTGCAACCTTGGGGCACTCCGTCCTTAATGCCGCAGTGACGTCGTATCAGCTATTAGCAAGGTAAGGAACAGTTTTGTTTTTATACGCCCCATTTGGAAACTATACCTACCTAAAGTCAAGTAGGAACTCACCAAGAAAATATTTATCTATAGTGAGGATTTTTTAATGATCTTCATTAAAAATTATGAAAATGAAAACTGAATGTTAATTTTATAAGAAAAAAGAAAATTTTCTAACAATAACTTCGATTTACTCTCGGTAATATGTTTTTATCGTTTTTGTTTTGGTTTTTTTTTTAAATTACGGATTTTGATTTTTTTTAACGGATATTTTTATGTTTTTAGCTTAAACATTCATGACAACTATAATTGTTTGTGTAATCTCATCCTTATGTGCTTTATTGTCACCGAAAGTGACAGTGACTTTCGCAAGTCCTTCAAGTGTGTAGTTCTGTCAATGAGAGGGAGTTAGTGTGACTGGGTTTGAACACAAAGGGTTATATCTTCGTTTTACGGCTTGTACAAGTAATTGCCTGACTTTGAGTAAAAAGATGAGTACATTTGTTATATTTCATCTCAAGACTTGGTCTTTCCATTATACTGTTACTGGTATCAAACATTTTCTGAATTACACCAACATGCCGTTATACAACAGCGATGTCGTCGGAAAATGCTTGAATCGATATTGTTTGAGTCGGTTTTGGAAAAAGACGGCACACGTCTTTAATGTTTAAGGTGACTAAAAGAGTGGCAATCACTGGTTTACAAATTCTTTGTATCACCAAAATGAAATTGACTGCACCCAGTGGAAGAATGATCTTTGTACCACTCATAATATAGAACAGTTTACTCAATTTCTGACAACATATTACAGAAAATGACAAATATCTATTAAGATCGTGAATCAAGCAGGAATTTGTAATCGGGATGTTAAACGAAGCCAGTATTTCAAAGTTAAATTCATGCCTTACACTACCAAATGCATCTGGAAAGTCTCCGCAGCAAACATTTAATGTAGTGCTAGAGTCCCTAAAATCGTCCATAGCTACTTTGAGAGTGAAAAGGAGCTCCTGTCTATCTCGTTTCCTCGGGAATGCTTTTTGCCAAAATGCAACAGGTGCTCAATCAATGAAGTAATTCGAGCACATAGAAATTTTGCAATGCCATACACGAAGCGGGCAAAGGGGATATGGCTAGATATTGGGCGAAAAGGTCTTTTTCAGAGTACGTTTAATCTCACAGTCCTTCCAATTTGAAGACAGCCGCTGTTTTATCAGCATAATATTAAACAGATCAACAAAAATATGGCCGAAAATCAGAAAAAACTTTTCTATTAAGTGTGCATAATGAACTCCATCAATACCAGAAGCCTTGTCGTTGATGCAAGCCTTGATTATGTCTTCTATTTCATGGGGTTTTAACAAGCTTTCACGTCTATCACGTCACACTCTCCCTAGACCGTGCCGTGCCAAAGTAACGGCTTTTAATTCCTCTGAACTCAACAGCTACTTTATATTTGAGGAATTATTATAATAGCCCTCGCGTTTATTCGCTCTTTCTTTTTCGGTAGTTACTGCCCAAGGCCATTTACCTCCATTATTAATGCCAACTATTCTTTTCTTTCCCTTATAAAGCCTTAACAGAATCAATTTGTTGTTAGTAACCTTTCTCTCACTGAGCTCCCGAGAATTATGACTACTAAAATATGGTCCAATTGACCTTTTGATATACTCCAGTTGACTACTTACAAAATCAGTAAGGTTGGGGGGATTAGTAACAGCGTAATGGTTACCACCTCTAGGAAATACACTGGGAAGTCGACTCGCATATTTTAAGAAATTAACGCTCTCTTGCACACCAGAGCAACGCAGTGACAAGAAGCGGTTTCCTCGGTAAATATTCCGCTCAAACGTTTTACTATATGAATCCAGAGCAACACATCACTGTTGCAAACAAAGCTTTGGTAGCTGGCAAGT
Organism: Morbakka virulenta; assembly: GCA_003991215.1. Lineage (NCBI taxonomy): Eukaryota > Metazoa > Cnidaria > Cubozoa > Carybdeida > Carukiidae > Morbakka > Morbakka virulenta. The sequence goes on along the minus strand of RDPX01000021.1, from coordinate 1,621,088 downwards.
TTAGAAGCAACCTGAGTTCTGACCTGTTTCTTTTTTCTCATCCTCTCCTTTTCATCAGAAGCTGTCCATCGTTCCTTATTTAATGGTTCAAGGTAATTTCTGAAGTTAAAGTCAAAGTCCTTATTTAATTTCGGACCAACATAATATATCTTATTAGATCATAAATCACGTAAAAAGCACTTATCTTTCTGAGCTGTACCATAGAGCAAACGGCATTCACAAAAGCAGTTACGACGGGTTATACACTTTAAACGAAAATTTCAAACGAAGCGCCATAACAACCGTCGGTCTTCCATGGTAGTCAATTGGTCATATATTCTCTGAAAATTGCTTCAAATTTGAGGAAGCTTGTTACCAAAGCTCAAGAATATGAGTCCACTTGTCAATTTTCATGGAGAACAGGATTTGAAGTCAAGGTATAACAGAGATAGTAATAATAATAATAATAATAATAATAATAATAATAATAATAATAATAATAAATTATGAATAAATTAAATAAATAAATTATGAATGGGCCAGATCAAACATTCCCGCTCAAACCGCAGACTTGCCAGTCAGTTGCCTGACCTTAACCGGTTCTGCATGTCCCGAAAGGTCTGGCACATCACGCATTTCTGTTTAACGGGCGGGAGTAGTGAGGGAACATCATCTTGGTGTCGTGAGCGTGGATCTCTTGTTCTGAAGGGCTGAGTACCGAGTTCTTACTTTGTTACTTAGTCCTAAGGTCTTGGGTGAAGCCTCGCTACGGAGACCGTTTTAAGCAGAATGGGTCACCTAAACTGGGAAACCTAAACAGGCCCCAGCTGCAAGGTCATATGCTGTTTTTATTTACATCAATATCGCACACACTTGGGTGTGATGCATGCACCCAGTTTACTCTTATCGGACTGATAGTCGGATGGGTTTGCTGGGGTTTCTACCCCTGAGTCCCCCATGGGCTCGTATTGCTCCACCACTCAGTAATAATAGTAATAACAATAATAATAATAATTAATAGATAATAATAATAATGAATTGAAAATAATAAAATGATTATAATAATAATAGAGTAGGCGGAGCTTCTATGTACTACTACTACTACTACTACTACTACTACTACTACTACTACTACTACTACTACTACTAATAATAATAATAATAATAATAATAATAATAATAATAATAATAATTTTAAACTTCAAGCATATATTTTTCCATGTTATCACTTAATACAATTGTATGCCGTGTATACATTACATCATTACCCTAAGAAATACCACTCACTATCAAGGCATGGTATCAGGGACGCACAGAGTAACGTAGTCACCAATAAAGGAGGGGAGGCTGATCCCATGTCTTACTACGTTGACAGAATATGTAATATGTGGTTCGAATTACCACACATATGATCTTCTTTATGATATATGAGATTTCGCTTTTATCGTAACTTATTTCCGCTAACATCTTCGCTACCGAATGTGTACTCTTTCCGATTGCTCCTATCGCGCCAATGCTTAATAATAATAATAATAATAATAATAATAATAATAATAATAATGATAATAATAATAATTTACCCATGGTCTTGGAAATAACGGAATGACGTCCTGTGGTGGATAAGCATGTTTTACGGGCAGGTGAAGTTCTCTTTACCCTAGGTTGGTGGTCACCTGGAGATGTTACCTCGATAAAATCACCGGTGGTTGTGTAACCTAAAAGTCACTAAACGTCTTATGAATGAAATGGCGAAGCAATGTTTTGAGAATAATATTTTGAGAATCATCACCATATTCGGTTTTACGTCCGTTTTATATGCTGACATGTGTTGGACAGTTCAATAAAATGGACGTCCAGGCCAGTCTGCCCTTTACTAGATCTTTAGTGACACTTTTTTGCTTCAAATCCGATTTGATTACTTCCTCCCTTGTTTTCTTTGGTCATAACATAACAGCACCTTCTACTTTCATTGATATGCACTTCTTCACCCAATCATCGTCATCTTTTCTCTCCACTTGACCAAACCATTGAAGCCACCTTTTCTGCATGCACTCACTGATGCTATCCAACTTTAATCTTTTACTGAGATCTATGGAGCTTAGTCTGGCCTTCAGGGTTACATTACACATACACCAAATCATTCTCATGTCATTTATTTCCATGCAGCTCAGATCTTCAGCTTTCACTGGCCATGTTTCGCTGCTATACATCATAACACTCAATACACTTGCCTGGTAGATTCTGCCTTTGGTTGGAAAAGATAGAACTCTACTGGTTAGCAGTGGCAGTAGTTCACGGAACTTACTCCATCCACTCCTCACCCTTACAGTCACACTTGCACCTGCCCCTACACTGGCATTTATGATGTCACCAAGGTAACAGAATGTCTCCGCTACTTCAATATCTTCACCATCAAGATGCACATTTGGAATCTCAAGATCGGCGCTCAGATCACTCACACACTTTTTGTAGTTAAAAGGAGAGTTTTCTGACAACCTTCCTTTTATCCCACCACACTTTTAATCCACCCAGTGCTTGCATGTAACACAATAAATTGAGTTGCTTCCCACTCCTTTCCCACAAACTGGACACGGAAATTTCCACCTTGTTTTAGAATAACAGCGTGAATCGGACTGGTACCCCAGGTGAAGGTTCCTCGCCTGACAGGTGTTTCTCGGCACAATAAAAAAAGAAAAAAGAAAAAGTAGAGGTTAATGAAAGTATTGGGAATAGTGAAGTGTAGATCGGGTGTGAGGCACAAAGGATTTCAGAAGAAGTAAATGACTGTGTTGCTGATGATAGTGTTGAAGTTGACAATGGTGTAGCAGAATACGATGATGAAATACGAAGTATAGTTGAACGCTTGAGAGAGATAATGACTGAGGGAAGAAGAAGTGATGGCTTGTTTTTTCTTAAAGTAGACAAGGCTCATGTGAACAAAGTTAACGTGGCAGTGTGGCATGTCAAGTGTAAAACCATCACAGAAACCAATAACTTGATTGCAGCAGCAATTGTGTGAGTCGCAGAGAAAAATGGGATTGAAAAGGGCGGACCAGGGGAAAAGAAACGAAACAACCTGGAAGCGTAGAATAAGGACCTATTGTAATGCTGGATCAAACTGTATGCTGTAAAGGTATTTGGAGTACGGGGTAGCGTGCAAGGAGTCGTATTTTTTCTTTGAAAATGTGTTAAGCCTCAAATTAACACTGAATTTTCTCATTTGTTGTCAGATTAGCCAGAATGATTCATCAAGATTTGTGTACAAGTCATGAAGAAGAGGAAGGAGCTATCAGGTTTGTATTTCAAATCAATGATTAAAATCAGAAAAATCTTTGCTGTATAATGTTGCCTTAAGGTAAGAGAACGAAAGCCTTGCTGACTACTTTCTTTCATTCATTCATTCTTTCTTTCTTTTATTCTTTTTTTTATTCATTCTTTCTTTCCCCCTTTATTCATTCATTCTTTCTTTCATTCTTTCATTCTTTCTTACATTCTTTTTTTCCTTTATTCTTTTTGATTGCTTACCGAAGGCTGTCAAAAAATAATTATCGTATATTTTTCCACCAAGTGTCAGATCACATACATAGTACTTGTTCATTGAATATATTGCTACGTAATTACTTCAAGTTCTGATTAAGTCAACAAATAAATATATTTAAATCAAAGATATTTGAATTTTTACTATATTTGCACTTATTCCAGATACACATATCTGTTAAGATTTCAACCATAAATAACAGTCTTCATATACAACTAGAAAAAGTTGTCCACCAGCAAGTTTGGAACGTGTTCATTCGATGAACAGGCATAGAAATTTATTGTTTTGGCTGCCAGCCATTGGCCTCGTTAACCTTAATCCTGGTAGACTTTAATCCTTTACGACATAATGACAGACATTTGAGCTCCCAAAAGCACAAGCCGTCCAAATGACAGAAAAATGCGGATCTCGCCATAAGATTAATGATGATAAAACATGGATCATAGATTAATGACAGATATTTGTGGCCCCCCAAACCACGTATTTTCCACATGACTAAGGACAGATATTTTCGCACTAAATAGAGCCACGTCTAAAAAAACTAACGTATCTGTTAAATACCCAATAAATGAACTTAAGTGAGCTGGTTGCTTCTATGGTGTACGAGTGCAAAAAACCTCTAAGCCGTGATTTGGAATAACTGGAATAAAACACGGACCAAATCAAAACTGACAAGCCCCCCATTTTGGCGCTCTTTTTCACAACAACAAAAGAAGCACTAATTTTGGCTGTAATATATTAGTCCCAGCCCGCTCGGGCTAATAAATTTCCTGCTAGGCATATGTGAACCCAAAAGAGAAGGGAGGGATATTTGCTTAGCATATACAAGAAACTGACTTGCTTCGTGATAAATGAGTGAATTAAACGTGAATACGCACTTCAAGCAATAACCAGAAGATTTGCGAAGTCTACATCGTTAACAGAAATGGGCGGGAATTCCCAAAATGACCAAACCGAAATCCAAGAGAGAGAATGCTAGCGGCACTTATTACACAAAATAGTTTCTCCCTTGGAGCTATTTTTTACAGCAAAGCCTTCGAAACTTTCACCGGGGTTAAAGAACATTGCTTTTCTTTTTTTCCCAGTATTTTTTTAAAAATTGTCAAGAAATTGGAAAATGAAAACATAACTTAAGTTGTAAGTGACAGTATTTGTGTACCATTTATTGTTTTTTACGTTTTAGATCCCTACCACGCGGTTTGATGGAAGTATTTGAAACATGTACCACGCACATTCTGTCCATCTTCGACGAAGCTGGTGTTTGGATTGGTGAGCCGCTGGTAGTTATTCAAAATACGGACTTGCAATACTTCCTTGGATACTTCTTGTCATGGCTTTTGATTTTTCGAATAATTAAACTTGCCCCGGCTTCTTCAAGAGCAGCTTATGCGTCCTTTTTGTCAAAAAATGACTTACTGCATACATTTGTGATTGTGGTGTTTTCGGTTTTACCTAATAACCAAGGATGGAGTCCTGGAACAGGAAAACGACATCTTAATTTGAGTTGTAAGTTTGGAGTATTATATAGCAATCATTAAGTATCGTTTTTTTATTTTTTTTTAACATAATTGCTCTTGCATTGATGTTAATTCATTGACCAATCTTGGTTCTACTAGAGAGTCTTCTCAAAAGTATTTTGGATATTGGCTTTGCAAAAGTTGCTATTCTACTATGTTATCAGTTGTGGAAGTCGGTAGTAACCACTCCACATTATTATGTGATGCCACTGAAATGAACGAGCGCCATTTTCTGCTTGATAATATTGTGCATATAAACGAATACAGAATTGTAGTTTAAGTTTGTCTACCGGGGACCTTGTAGATATTTTCTTCTTTTTTCCCCTGGTTTTTGTGGGTTTTTTCTCAGTTAAAGACTTATTCACAGCTGAAATTAAATGATTTTCAACTTTAAGCATTTTGTTTCCACTGTGTAAGTTGTTGACCGCGTTTTTTTTATTCAATTCATTTGCTGCCATTTAGCTACAGTGTATTTCTGTTGCTTCCACTTTTCTATAGATGATAAGCTTACCACGTCTGAAATTCAAAGGCTTGCGTTTGCTGTCTATTATAGTGGTCTAGAGTGTACACCTGCTTTGATACGATCAGTTTGGAACAATGCTTTGGACAGGAAGAGTGCCGGGATTATTGAAAAGTGAGTTCTTAATTTTGTTTGGTTTAACCATGAAAAGAGTTCATTTTTATTGGCGCTTTTTATGGACTTTTAAAACCTACTGTCCTTATCAGAGCTTGTTATTATCCCCAGGTATTGATTTTACTTGTTGCGAAAACCTGAACCATAATTTTTGTCTTAATTTGTCATTAAGTGCTATCCTTAATAAAAATGCCACAGTCACACTTTACCAACAGCTCACAGTCCCTCAAAGAGGACAATCGAAATGCAATGCTCGTCAGAATTTCTGGTTTTTAAAAGAATGTACCCGATGATCTGCGGTGTTGACTGGACAGCGATTGGTTTCATGAAGTATTTATAGCCGACGTTACAGCTAAAACCAGTAAAATGCACGGAAAATATATTTCCAACAATAGCTCCTTCTCACATGGCCTTCACAGTGCAATAATCACTCGGAAACTTGCAACCATGTTTACCACACTTTTGTACGTTTCTATCTGGGTGGTGGCTGACCAAGAAACTCCTCACTGCTACAAGAATTTCCCTTGTAGCCCATTGTCTTTTCCCAGGATCTGGGAAAAAACCCCAACCAACACAAATTTTTCTTTGTTAGAGATATAATTTAGTCAGTGTTTTGTAGGTCTTTGATTTTTAAAGGTTTTGGCAAGATTTAAATCACTATGTGGATTTTCGGGCTTGTGCGTATATTTGTTAGGATTCATTCAATTTACTTACTGAGCTACAGGGTCAGTGGTCTCTTTCTTGATGTAAGCTAGTCAGTGTTTTGTATTGCATTGGAGTTTTTTAGGTTTTGGTAAGGTTTGCAGTAATATTTTCTTTATTTGTTACAGATGTACTTGCAGGAAGATTTCTGCCGTGGTGTAGTGCACAAAGCCAATGTTTTGATTTTTTCCTTTTTTCAGGTTTACCAGCAGGTTGGTCTCACCAAATCTTTGCAGTGAAGAAATAAACTTAATTCAAGCATCCTGTAGTTCTTTTGATAATATGGATGTTAAATGCCGACCTGCTGCCCGTGAGGTTGCAGCAATTTATTCTATAGAAGACATTTCAATGGAGCTTGTTGTAAAATTGTCATCATGCCACCCATTAATACAGATAAATGTTGAATGTGGGAAAAGAGTTGGTGTTACTACTGCGCAGTGGCGACAATGGATGCTGCAGCTGACGATGTTTCTTACGCAACAAGTACGGCTGAGGTTTTGCATTTCTTATCTTTTGTTCTTAATAACGTGTGGTTTTTTTCAAGTTTCTATGGGTTCATTTATTGTAGGGGATGTAATTTAATAATTTCTTGCCATCAACTTTATTATTATTTGCTCAACAAGCATAAAGTATAAGATTTTGAATTCATTCTTATTGTATCCATTTTTTCATTGTTAATGTTTTTATTCTTATTCTTATTCTTATTCTTATTCTTATTTTTATTGTTATTCATATTGTTATTGTTATTGTTATTCTTATTGTTATTTTTAGAGGCATTTTGATCCCTGAAGTGTATAGATGGGTATCAAGCCCAGTATCATAACTTATGTAACAACTACAGCTGCAAGTCTGTGTGAAACTCAAACTTCATGTAGTGCCCAGGTATTATTCCATTGGAATCCATACCAACGTCAGATCTTTCTTTGTTTATTTGGTAAAGATAATGCAGATCACAAATGGCTGATTGAAAAATTTCTAATGCAAACCTGTAGCCCTTTTGGAATTTTTTGGTTACTACATTTTTGTTGTCAATTTGTTTTGTAAATTTTTTACCGAGGAAACATTAGTTTCACCAATTTTTTTTTACTGCAACAAAAAATGTTCGAAACTCACAGCAGAGCTGTTTTGGGAACTTATTTCACCTGTTTTTCATTTAACTATTATTTATTAATTTCAGTGATTTCCAAAAGATGCAGTATTAATTCAGAGTTTCTTTCCAACATCCTGATAGACTTGAAATTGTGTTAAGAGCATCATTTTACCTTCTCATCTATGGCAATCAGAATTGGTTAATCAAATGATTTAATAGTTTTTTCTGTTTTAATGGTAATCCTTGTCAGTGACCCTGCCATTTTGGCCAAGAGATAAATGCATGGAGGGTTTTTTTTCTCATTTGCTGTGCATTAATGTATGCATTTTATCAGTTGAATGCAACTGCAGTGGTTTTGCCATAGGTTGGCCATACCAGAAAGAAAATAGTAGGTGCCACTATAAACTTCACTCACATCACACACCATCACACCATATGGAGTAGATAAAGTGGTATGTAGTTTGTTAAGGGCATAATTTGCATTGAAAATGAAGTGACTATTAACAAAAAGAGATGTAAGCAATTTTGAAGAACTAGCAAAATAAGGTATACTATTGTTAAATCCGGGAATGAAGTAATTCTAAAACGTTCATAAATAAGGACACCTTCGTTTTCCTCAGGTCAGAACTTGAAAATAAATCAGAACTTTAAGCCTTTATATTGATTTAATTCCTCTTGAATCATTTCCATGAGAAAAGCCATTAATTAAACAGGCCGAAAAAATAAGAATTAGATTTCATTGTACTGAAAGGATATACCAGGAAACAAAATGCTGAGGGTCGTATTTTTTAATATTTTAAAATTAGAAAGTTAGTGTTATTTTTTTAATTGGTTGTAGAATGGATCAGTGCTGGATGGTCTCACTTTATGGAAGAAAAATGTTGACAAGAAGTTTGAAGGAATAGAAGAGTGCATGATATGCTTTTCAGTGATCCATGGTGCGAATTATTCTCTTCCAACCCTCGGGTGTAAAACCTGTAAGAAAAAATTTCATGCTGCGTGCCTGGTAGGTATAGTTTTAAATGTATAATTTAAAAATTCAGTTCGTTCAAGGCAGAAATTTCCACCACTAGCTCGAGCCTTCTTTTGTCTTTTTGTGAAATGCAAAGGATAGGGAAGGGGACGATTAAGAATTGGGGCAGGGGAACAGTTAAGACTGTGGTGGATGTATGATGTATATGTGTTTTATGTGTGTGTGTGTGTGTGTGTGTGTGTGTGAGAGAGAGAGAGAGAGAGAGAGAGAGAGAGAGAGAGAGAGAGAGAGAGAGAGAGAGAGAGAGAGAGAGAGGAGAGAGAG
>RDPX01000021.1:1575941-1612256 GCA_003991215.1 Morbakka virulenta | reverse complement strand
ACACACAGAGACACACAGACACACACAGATAGACAGACAGACAGACAGACAGACAGACAGAGGTGGGGAGAGGGAAGGGGAGAGAGAAAGTTGCAATTAAGTTATTCTCCCCGATTTCCATACATGTTGAGTGCTATCATGTATGATGCTTGTGGTAGGTAAATCAACCCCTTACCTTATCTTAATTTGTTGTTAATGAATGGGGTTCCTAGCGGGTTTGCTTTGGTTCAAGTTTTTAGATTGGTTGCTAGCTTTGGCGATCACTAGACCGAAATAAGTACTGAAATAATACTGTTCAGATACTACCTTCAACAGTAGTATTATATTTGTTTACAAATTATTGATTTTAGAGATACCTACGCTGTTTACAAATGCAAATGCCATGACAAGTTTTAGTTATATGGGTAGCCAATTTTTGTTGCAACGCTTTACGATAATGGAAATGTACACATAATTCAAAATCTCTTGACAAAGTTATATTTTGATTTTCGAATGAAATATTCTTTATACATATATATATATATATATATATATATATATATATTTCGTTGCAAGTAAAAGCTTCGGTGGTACACTATGTAAATAGGAGCGCACCGTGTGAATGATTTTCCATGATCGTTCCTTTGAAATTTTTAAAAAAAACATTAAAGAAAAGGATTTTTAATTTTTAAAAAATTTAATAGGTCTTTAATTTTATTGATATTTTATTGATTTATTAATTCTTATTTTTAATAATTTCAGACTACTACTTTTTTTTAATTTTTCCTTCCGTCTGATTCGTTGGTATCAGTTGCTGTTATGAAAATGAAGTGGTGTTTCTATTTCATGCCCATACCTATTTTCATACACAATGAGGTGATGTACGTGAGAGGTACTTTAAATGGAAATGGCCCTTTTAAATGACAGAACAGGTTCCAAAATTTATCCGAATGAAAAAATCCTCTGGTAGCTCAGTTGGTAGAGCAAATGGCGTTGAAAACCGTTGGCAAGGTTCGAACTCAATTCGATACCACTTTTATTTCCCCCTGTCTTTCCCTTTGTGAACTGTAAATTGACTGTTGTCAACTATTTTGTTCCAGTTCGTCAAGTAATAATACATGTCCTTTTTATTCTTCTTTGTAGTACAAGTGGTTTCATACAAGTAATAACTCGACATGCCCCTTATGCAGGAATACCTTTTAAATTGTGGTCTTCTGCAGCTGTCAGCTTACAATAATATAAGTACATACTCCGTCAAATAAAGTCGCCGGCTGTCGTTCAGTAATAGCCAGCTGGAAAAGTACATGTGACGTTGTTACTATTCTTAGCGTGGAGCAGAACCCAAATCAAGAATCTTCTTCGTTATAAAGATAGTAGATGCCATTTGCCTAATATAATCTCCGTAGTAACGTGGATCAGCCTTATGATGCTGGTGATAATGAGGCTCTCCCTCTGACCTACGACGGTCTGAGCATACTAGATGCTGCTCGTCTTGATGCAAATTTTTCACCGTATATTTAAGCCTCTGTTTTTCCTGCGCTTTTGATCACCCAAATTCACCAAGTCATAACCATATCTCACCTGGTCTCCTGCAGGAAGGATTTGACCGAGAAACTACAAGACATTTCATGCCTATTACGTCCGGGATTTCAGATGAAATTATATCAAACTTTTACGCCTGGTGGAAAGCTTATCTATATTGATGCATTTATTTTAGAGAGGCTAAAACTTTACAACTGAATGTAATCAGCTACGACACCAATGCAGGAATCGAAAAAAAGTGGATATCAGCCGCTTCAATCATACTACCACTCTGTTAAAGTACATTGTTGTAACTTTTTACAGACCATAGCTGGATGGCAGTTTCTGGGCTCAGTAAGCTCAGTACTGATGTTTCACTCTTTATTGACATTTTACACGATATTGACAACTCCTTATTTTGTTGTTAGATATTTATTGTGACATGCTTTAAAAACCAATGACTAGGCAGTACTGAAATATTCTTCAAACGAGTGAATAATCTTCATATTCAGAAGGTTTGTTCCAGATCCGGTATATTTTCTCACATAATTATATTTAACAGGCAAGCAATTGAGCAATTGTAAAATTATGTAGGGATTAACAATAAACATTTTGAAACGGAGAATACCCAGGCATTAGTGCATATTGCCGACAACAATAATAGATTTTACATTGTAAAGATTAAAAAGAGTATATTTTACTATATTTGCAGGTCTCTTTCCTACTCGACATTTATTTCTAACCCAGTTACGTTTTTGCTGTATATGTATATGCATATATTAACTGCAGCCACCTGCCACCAACAACTGCCCCTTACCCCCTTTTTCGTTACAATTCACAGCCACCTACGGTTCTTGAGTAGCAAGCAGTAAATTGTATTCCCAAAAAGCCTTCTTTAACTACCAAAAGATGTATTCGTTTTCACTTCTGTATTCTTAAAAGCTCTTAAGTATCAATATATCAAATATCTAGATTTTCTATCACCTTAAAATGGGATTTGAATTATACGTTAGCATACGTTATTGAGTTGTGTTTTTAGTTGGCCCTGTCAATCAAGATGACATTGGTACAAGCTACTTTTTTGTATACACATGGCTCTGCAGTAGAGTTCACTTGTAACCGCCGACCTCTGTCTAGTATTTCTTTCGTCGTTATTTGCACGTTTGACTCAATCTTTCATTCATACTCAATGTACTATTTTATTTACAAAGTTATATATAAAGTTTTATTATATTTATTTACAAAGTTCTACAATCCCAAACTTGTCGCACGTGACGGCATTGGGTTCTTTACCAGATTATTCCAACTTTAAAGAAAGATGTGTAAGTTTTTGCAAGCGAGCTGGAAAGGATCTTTTTGAATTATGAATTTTTGGTTTATGTTGATTTTCAAATGTGGTTTCCAATCGGAGTTTATTGTTATAATTATTATTCTCGAGTGGTTACACACCATCTAGTGATGTGTGGGTGAAAAACCGACATTCAGCGCCCACCAACAAGCCAGGTAAGTTGAATGCAGGCACATGTACTGTAGCCACAAGAGTGAGATTAAATAAAGAAACAAATTAAATGGCAACATCACTTTCAACCTTGCAAGTACCACCCCACAACCAGCGAGGTAGGGCACATTACTCAAGCGGCTGTTTTTGTATGACAACAACTCATGACTACAGCACTCCCCACTACTAGTCTGATAACTGACAACACATAGAAAGATATCTTTGTCCTGGTACTAAATCTGGTATTGCAGCATTGAACTCAGGCTGAATATTTGTTATTGCCCTCTTTCGTAACAAAAACAACAACAAAGAGGCACATAAGCCATGTTGTAATGTATGCCAAAGGGATTTATTTAAATAAATTCACTATTAATGTTCTTATTTCAGAGCCATTTTTCTCATTGTTTGACCAAAGGATGTTTTTTCGCTAAGACTTAATAAGCGCTCAGGGAGAGTTGTTATTTTGTAAAAGCAAACAATTTATTCTTGATTACAATTTTTAAAAAGTAAGATGAGGACTATATGATTTGCTATCTTTCTATCAATTTTGGATCTGGCAGATCTCAAAACACAGAAAGAGCACGTTTGTGGAAGGGTCGTGTTTCATCACAACGTCGAAAGAGTATCAAAAATTGCCCGTCGGAAAGGGGATTTTTTTCACTCGAATTATGACAGGAGCTTAATACTGCATCCATGATTGTATCAAAAGGTTTTAGCTGCAACTTGTTCTACCCCGCCTGGCACCGCTTTGTTATGTCTTCAGACTATAATTTTAAACTCTCTCGACCTGTTCCGGGTATATGCCTGCTTAACCTGGTATGCTTTGTATAAGGATCCGATAACCTTTGCAAGTTAGCGGGATGTCCACTGTGACCTTTGCGCTAGGCACCTACAGTAATTTTGAATCCTTTGAGCCGGACTGTTACGAGGCATTTTAAGTATACGAGTATGAATGTCACTTAATTGTTATTGTCTTGGTAGCTGTACATTGCAGGTATATCTAGTACATTTTTTTATTTTCGAAAACCACGTTATAAATTTTAAAAAATGATGTACGGCAGAAAAGCAGGAGTAAAGGATGAATTCTTAGTGAATCTTTTTGAAAATTCCAAAATTTCTCTCGAAAAAAGGAATAGTGTTAAAAATGCAAGGAAGGCATGGAGGTTGAAATGTTGATCCTAAAAGCGAAAGTGTATTTCTATTAAAACTAAAAAGTTCATGGCTCAAGTTAACTCGACTCACCAGAGCTGCCTCACTACTACTGAGACGTGTTCCTAGAATGGAAAAGAAGACTTATTCAATAAAGGTGACAGCAGTTTAATGTCATGTAAGCTCATGTCTTGTAAGTTCTAAACTCTCATCCAATCTCAAATTATTTATACCAGAGGTTTTAATTCAAGTAGTATTGCTGACTGTGGAATCATGTTAAACCAATATTACTCGTTAATGGTTTTAGTGTTTGATGTCAGCTCTTAACTTTTTCAATCATCTAAATACCTGCCATTCCGAACAGCTTTTCTTACAACTTGTGTACGCAAAGCAACAAGAACTGGAGCCGTAAACACAGAAAGTGTGTTCTGAACCAAGTATTTTGGTAACTGTATCAACTGGAAATTTGTTGTCTTGAAGTGTCTGCCCTTGATAAGGTACTTTCACTACCGTGCCCTTGCCAAGCTACTTTCAGTACCATGCCCTTGCTTTCTGTACCATGCCCTTGTTTTCTGTAGTATATCTATGCAAGGTAAATACAAAATAGCATTCGAAGAATTTATAGCTATTATTGTCCAATTTATGCTACAATATGGCGGTAAAAAAAGATTCTGTACCTTAAAAGTTGTGAATGAACCTGACGAGAAAAACACGAAATGATAATGATCCAATAAATCCAATCTAAAAAGTACAGTTCTCGCAAAGAACAAGGCTTGTGAATTCCTTCTGTCCTGGATGACTGAGGTCCAGGCTAGGGAAGTCTAAAATTTGTACGGAACATTCGGCTCTAACAATTGCGCTTGTGCATATCAAGTTCTGTTATGTAATGTCATATAATGTCACGAATGTACGGTATAGACATTTACGACATAAGAAAATTCGCGAACATTCGGTTGAACTTTTGATGACATAAATAAACAAAATGAACAATCATGAAATTTCTCTTCTTCATCTAGAAAAATGCATACTCTTCTAAAACGTTCCCTAAGCTATTGTTTATATTATGCTGACTGAGGCTTAGAAAATCATATATAAGCAGGCTTTGTAAAAAGAGTTTTCAGGAGTTTTTATTTGGCGATTTCTGAGATATGTATGAGATATTTTGAAAGAATAATTATATAAAAGGTTTATTGAAGAGAATTTGAGGAAAAGCCAAACAAGTTTTCGTCCATTGCAACATAAATCAACTGGGCATTTCAAACTTTCCAGCTTCAACTACCCCCATTGTGGACGAGAATTTGGTATTATAAATCTACTTAATGAAATAGAAGATACAAGTTTCACCCAAGTGGGTTGTATGTTTATTGTTTGGTGTTTATTGAAGTGCAAATTGAAAACTGATTAATATTGTTGAAGGGTGGCATGATGTCGCAAATTAATTTAACACCAAATTGGGCAAGTTCGCTTATTTTTAAAAAACCACAGCTTTTTAGAAAACACCGTTTTGTTTCGTTTTGATTCTGTGTTGTTGATTTCCTGGGCGTATCCTGCTTTTCATTCATCTTGGCACATTTCTTAGTGCATATTTGGCTGGCCCTCCGATGATGAGACAACTGCTTTGGAATGGGCATCTTGTTAAACAGTCAATATTCATAGAGAATTAAGTGGGCGTCAGTCTTTTGAAGTGGGACTTTGGTTGTTGCATTACGTCACCTTTTAGCTCTTTGATCTGTGCAGTTTTTTATGTAATTTTCAATGTTGGTAGTGGTTTAGACGCTTTTGCTAAAGAGAGGAAGGGATGAGGTAGAGTAGGTTTTGAACGAAATGACTTTCCTCTTTCTTTTGGACAATGATTAACTGTAGTGACTATTTTTAATGTTGCAAGATAAAAAATATTCCCATTTCAGGTTCATTTTTATCTGAAGGTCTGTCCTGCATTCTTTTGAACCGAGGGTATCAACCGATACCAGCTCGGGACGCACATCTCGAACTTTACCCTTCATCTCTCTCTCTCTCTCTCTCTCTCTCTTCCGAAACAGCGCGTATTTCAGCAACATTTTTCAACCCTGTATTACGCTAAAGGGTGTCGATGAAGGTAGCAGATGGCTTTTCTCGTTTTGTTTTTTCATGTAAAATCTCTCAAAGAACTAGATCACTGGTCGGCACTCCAGTATAGCGTGTAAAATGGCTGGCAAGCCCCATTCTTCGGTCTCTAAACTATTGGGAAACTTGAGGTACTAATACTTAAAAAAGACGAAGTAAGACTAAATACAGTCGGGAATAAAAACAAATGTTATCATTACTTGTATTGATCTTGTCACTATGACAACAACAGCAGTTAAGCTGTATGGTTTTCTGACTGTTGCGGCTCTCTGAGATCTCTTGATTTTATCATAATATTTTTCATTACTGGGTATTCTTAATATGTCCAAACACAGTATTTCTGGATAAAGAGAATCTAAATAAAGCTAGAAGTAGCACAGATATAGGCCTAAATTAGGACATGTAATTAATACTTTTATTATTAATTCTAAGCTAAATACGGTATTGTAATCATAAATAGTATTTTGTTTTTCTGTTGTCCATATTTGGGGTTCCTACATGTCGTATGATGGGTCATCAATATTCAGAAAGACAACTTCTTGTGGTGTCCTTTGACTTCCTCGTTAGATGACCTTTTGTTACACTTACAAATGACGTGGGGTAAGGAATTCCATTAATCTTAACACGCAGTGCAATGGAAGAAGCTTTGAAGCCTGGTGAAAATAATGTAGATTCATTGTGCGTTCTTTATCTTAGTTTAAAAAACAGAGGAAAGTTATGAAGGAAATAGAAAATGAAATCAGATGAGTAGTTTTTATTTTAAACCAGTTTAGTTTACATACTTTTAAACACTGTTTAAAAAGCTTAACAACCCTGTTTTGTTTCTTCTTTTGACAGAATAAACTATTTTGGGCCTTTTAGTTCTCAATTAACATTTTTCAGCCTGCTAAATGAAGCACAAATATCGGAAAGGTGACCACAAAGAAGATGATCTGGGCCGTGTACCCATTCCAATTTCCATTCATTTCATTTAAATTATTTAGCCTACGTTAAAAGCTGGTTTAAAATGGTTCCCTTCCTTTAACCAACTGCAACGATAAAATAATTATGAAAACCTCGAATAAATTATGAGAGTTTAATACCTTATGACAATTAGTGTATAGTAATTAATTATCAAAAAACCTCAGTTGTAAGACTGGTTTGAACTAGCTAGCTTCAGTATTTGAAATTGAATGGCTGCTATACAAGAATGCTAAGATCAGCTCTTGGATATAGCTGGAAAGATTACGTCCGTAATGAAGATCTTTACGGTCACCTTCAAAAAGTAACTGACAAAATCAGAACTAGAAGGTTGAGACTAGTAGGACATCTTAAGAGACATCCTGAAGAAGTGGCACACAATTTGGCATTTTGGTTACCAACACAGGGAAAGAGAAATAGAGGGGCTCCAACAACAACATTTGTACAACTGCTGGAGAAGGATACGGGACTGACGGTCGAAGAGATGGGAAATCAAATGATGGACAGGGATATTTGGCGGATGATGGTAGGTCGAGGCCAAAGTGCCTCGACCTAGATAGATAGATAGCNTCAGAACTAGAAGGTTGAGACTAGTAGGACATCTTAAGAGACATCCTGAAGAAGTGGCACACAATTTGGCATTTTGGTTACCAACACAGGGAAAGAGAAATAGAGGGGCTCCAACAACAACATTTGTACAACTGCTGGAGAAGGATACGGGACTGACGGTCGAAGAGATGGGAAATCAAATGATGGACAGGGATATTTGGCGGATGATGGTAGGTCGAGGCCAAAGTGCCTCGACCTAGATAGATAGATAGCTTCAGCATTTGATAGTTCATAGTTTACAAATTCTGTACAAATCAATGTTTTATGATTCTTTTGCCTGACAACTCAACACGAAATATTTCTAATACTACATGAAGTGGAAAAAAGCGGGGTTTAAATGTCTGATTCGAATGAAATAAATTTCAAAACCAAAGGGTAAAAAAAATCACCCAGAGTCAGGCTTTTCGCCAAAAGTTTCAAAATTTTTTCCATTACAAAGTTCTGTATATTGAAAGATCTAGAACCTTTTTATAACATACATAAAAAACTTGGGACAAATGTCATTTTAATGGTTTTTAAAGCTGTTTTCACCTACATACGAAGCAACGAAATTTTTTTCCAAGTATCTACATACTGGATAGCTGGTTTGTTATTAATTAAGGGTGGTAGGCATTTGCATTGATACACAAAGGTCTGTCGTTTAGGGGTTTTTTGCAAGGGGGTTAATTTGTGCTTGTCATCTTAAATTTTACGTCCAGCGAGTTGGGTTTTTTTAACAGGTCTGTTTTTATGGTTGCTGCATGACCTTCTTTCTTAAATACAGCTCTTAAATAAAATGACGTCTCTTCTCAGGTGATCTAGCTTCTATACAATAGCATTACTAATGACAACAAGGCCTTTATTCCTCAACAGCGTGACGTATTTTTTTGGAATGATACTAAAGTTTATTGCGAATATAAAGACTGGCAACTATACCAAATTCTGGACAGTGTTAAATACCTCTCCTCCGAACTATCCATGGTTTCATGGAGTGACTATAACCCCTTTCGACAACGTGATTGTTCATTATGCAAGAGGTCCTTTGGCTAAGAAGTGGTGATTTGGGGGAGCGCTTTATCAAATATGAGAAATTAAGAAATTAAGCAAAATTTAACGAATTATCAAGGAGTATAAAAATAAAGGATATCGAACTTATGAATTTTTGTCTTTTTTCAATGCGAAACTTGCGTGTCACTGACCCTCTCTTTCAGAGTGAGTTGGCCGGAGAATGTTTAGCTTCACAAACCTTGACAACAGTTAACGTGAATTATTATCAACCTTGACTAACCCAGGATGAAAAGTGATTAAGGAAGGAACAGTTCATCCAGCCGTTACCATCTTTTTCCTATTATGGGACCAAAAGCGAAAGGAAAAGGCGGTAAAGGAAAAAAGAAGAACAAAGGAGATGGAGACGTGGAAAACAAGAAACAAAGCCAGGACCAGGCCTTCAAGGAGGCAGTGCTTGCCTGCAGGTAACCCCAATACCATTATGTCATAAGATATGTATACATTAAATGGATAAGTAATAATTATTATAAATATAGTAATAATAATATATTATATATGTGCACATAAAAAGATAGAAATTATATTTCCACTTCTTTTACATAGGTAAGGCCAAAGCCAGTGAAATAGATAACATTTGGTTAGTTAAGAAAATCAGATTATATGGCAAGATAGATGTAATGACATGTAAATCACAGCAACATACTGATACAGACAGATTGCCAACGGCTAGTAACAGAAAAATATTCTGAAAATTTAGGTAATCGTCCCACTTGTTCATGTATCTCTTTTGGTTTATGGCATGTGACTTGAATGTTTGTAAGCTAAAGACAACTCTTATCACGTAGTTCCTTCATAGTTTTCTATACGTACCGGTTGTATGGATTCTATGGCTCTAAAAAATTTTTTAAAAGCTACTAAAACCGCACCCAACACCAATGTACTCCACCATTAATAAGAATGAGTATGGGAAGTATGAGAGACCATTTTGTCATTTTGTCAGACTCCCAAATATTTTAATCAAAATTTTCAAAGCTTCCACATAGTCTTACCAACTTGTAAAAGCCCCAAATAATTGACTTTTATTGCATTTTTATTGACAATAGTGTATTGAAACACATCTTTGTCATAAGACCCCAAATTATACACAAAAAAGTTTTTCTCTGGTAAAATTAAAGAATTTAAACTCAATGAATAGGTGTAAACCTTAAGCCATCTTTGATGTATCAAAGCCTGTGTTGTCACATGTCATTGGAGAAGAAATAGGCCAATTTGAATAGAGCTAAAGTTTTTAAACTGAACAAACATGTGTATTTTGATCTTCTCTTTTTTTAACCCATCCCAAAATCAGATAATTATTTGCTTCTTCTAGATATCAAATTGACTTCAACTCCAAGATTCCAAGTACTTATCTTTAGTCCTCAAAATCTCAGATGGCAATTATTTTAACTTACTGTCAAATTAAGAATCCAATTTTTTTTCATTCCATGAAATATGAGACTCTAAATATGTACACAAATACTGCCATCATGAAAGTCATTGAGTACCCCCCTCACTTCCTTGGTAATGATTATGCATTTTATTTTTATTTTAAATTGAAACAAGCTCTTTGAATTACCTGAAGTTTTTCAAAAGAAATACCCATTTACACCCCATGGTTTTAGGAACCACCAGTTGGATTTATTCTTGTTTAAAATATAACAAATATGTCAGACCTGTTTAATTTTTAATTTGATGGGTAACAGTACAACCACAAATAGGCTTTCTCCATCACTGATTTTCCCCTTTTGTATAGACTACAATGACCTTAGTTATGGTTTTCTTCTTTTCTCACAGGATTCAAGCAGTTAATTCACAGATTGAGCGCATTGTAGAGGAAAAAGAGAAAATACTTAGAAGAAATGAAAGACAGAAGGAGAGGGTATAATATAATATGAATAACTAATATATAATCCCTATTGCTGCAAAGGTTGCTTCTACAGATGGCAGGCAATTTTCCTGCTCTAAATTCTGTATTTACCCACCAGGAGATAATTGCCATGTTATAACAATACACTAGTTGGCTTCTTGTTGTTGTTGTTGTTCTTGTTTTTGGCTTCTTCCTACTCATCTGTTTTCTTTTCTCTATTTTGTATTTTCAAAGCTTACTGTTAAAAAAACAAGAGCAACAGCAATGCAGAGGATTACATCTTTTTTATACAAGGTGCTCTGGTAAATATAGATATGTAGGCAAATGTAGGCAGATTTTTCTAATTTGAATTGAAAAGGCTTTTCTGTAAAATTGTCACTAGTTTTATTCACAAAGATTGCAATTAAGACAGCATTCCCAAAAATTGAATTTTCTTTATCAAGAAGGGTTAGCTGTGCTGTGTAAGATCTGAAGCGTTTCTTTTCACTTTGCCATTCTATGAAACCAGGATGCATGCAGAAAGTCTCCTCGTGATGCACCCTGGGAAATGCTGAAGTCACCAACCTCAGTAGGTCAATTTCTGCAACACTTGCAACATATCATCACTTACAGATCTCACCCCTCTGTGATACTACCTTCCAACCTCCAAATGCCTCCACACCAAAGTCATCAACATGGGTTCTTGTCAGAACTGGCTCTGGCTGTTGCCTCCTTCAACATTGAAGGACACACAGATGTGAAGGCAAAACTACTATCCCAAACAACACAAGATTATGACATTGTGTGCCTCCAGGAGACACACCTGCTGGAAGACCAGACCTACATGGAATGAAGCTGATTGCTGAGATACAACATGAAAAGTATGGATCTGCCATTTTCACTAGAGACAACCTCAGTGTTGATGCAGTCCACACCACAAACCAATACAACATCAAACTGATCACGGTGTTCCTTCCCAACATACAGATTACCTCTATCTACAAACCTCCTGAGTGTAGATTTGTCTGGACTGAACCACCATCAAGCAGTCTGAGAAAACACAGAATCATCATTGGTGATTTCAATGCCCATAGCACAAGATGGGACTATGCTGAAAATAACAGAGATTTGGACCTTGTTGAATCTTGGGCACAATCANCTGAGAAAACACAGAATCATCATTGGTGATTTCAATGCCCATATTACAAGATGGGACTATGCTGAAAATGACAGAGATTTGGACCTTGTTGAATCTTGGGCACAATCACTTGACCTGACACTAATTCATGACTCAAAGATCCCAAAGTCCTTCCTCAGTGCCAGGTGGAAGCGGGGCTCCTATCCCAATCTCTGCTTTGTGACCAACCAACTATCCCATACTGCTCAGAAGGGGGTCTTATCCCTATTCCCAAATCCCAACACCAACCAATCTCCATCAGGTTATGTGCAGCCCTAAGTATATCAGACATCCCGTTCAAATGTAGATTTAATCTATGAAAAGCTGACTGGGAAGGCTTTAGAAAAACTCTTGACTTCATGCTAACCAACCTGCATCCAATTCCACAGAACTACTCAGCTTTCAAACAACAAATGCACAAAGCCACATGCCTCCACATCCCCCAGGGGTGCTGCACAAAGTACCTTCCTGGTCTTACCAGCGACTCAAAATGTCTGCTCCGAGACTATGAGGTAATATTTAGTTCTGACCCATTCAATGACCAAACTCTTCAGATTGGGGAGCAACTTTTTGATATGGTTGGAATGGAGCATAGGACAGCCTGGCAAAACATGATTGAGAACACAGACATGAAAATAAACAGTAAAAAGGCCTGGAGCACGATCAAAAGGCTAGGAGAAAACAAGACCGATCCTTCCAAACAATGCAATGTCACACCCAATCAGGTGGCAAGTCAACTGGTGGCAAATGAACGGAGCAAGGAAAGTAGAAGACACACTGGAGTTTCACTTCTCCACCAGACTGCCATCCGAAGACCAGAACATGTCTTACCTAACTCACCCTTTCTCTGCTGAAAAACTCCACCAAGGCACCAAACACCTCAAATCAGGAAAAGCAGCTGGCCCTGATGACATCCTGACTGAATTTCTCAAGAACATGGGACCTAAAGCAACCACCTGGATCCTAGGGATGTTCAATACATGCCTCACCACACAGAAAATTCCAGCCATATGGAGAAAGGCAAAAGTAGTTGCTGTACTGAAACCTGGCAAAAACCCTGATGAACTGAAGAGCTACCAACCCATATCACTGCTATGCATCAGCTACAAGCTTTTTGAGAGACTACTACTCACTCGAGTCTGCCCTATAGTAGAGCTCCAACTAACCCCCAACCAAGCTGGCTTCAGGCCAGGGAAGTTCTGCAAAAGTCAGTTGTTGAAGCTCACCAGAAAAATCGAAGACAGCTTCCAAAAGAAGCTCATAACTGGAGCAGCTTTTGTCGATCTGAGTGTTGCCTATGACACTGTCCAACACCGGCTTATGATTAACAAGCTGTACCATTTCACTCACAACACAAAGTTCTGCAACATAATCTGCTCTTTGCTATCTAACCATAGGTTCTATGTCGTACTGAATGACAAGTGCAGCTGATGGTTTAATCAGAGAAAGGGACTCCCTCAGGGAAGTGTGCTAGCACCAACTCTGTTCAATATATACACAAATGACCAACCAATCTTTGAGGCCTGCAACAGGTTCATCTATGCAGATGATCTGTGCATTACCACACAGAAAAGTAACTTCTCTGATGTGGAGCAAACCATAGAAGATGCACTGGCAGGGATGTCCATATACTACAATGAAAATCACCTAAAAGCCAACCCCACCAAAACCCATCTCTGTAGTTTCCACCTGAAAAACAGAGAAGCACACTGACAACTAGATGTGACATGGTAAGGCCAACGAGTCCAAAATGATCCCAACCCAGTGTATCTGGCGGTTACTCTTGACCGCATCCTATCATACAAGGAGCACATCACCAAGCTCCGAGGCAAAGTGTCNACAGGTTCATCTATGCAGATGATCTTTGCATTACCACACAGAAAAGTAACTTCTCTGATGTGGAGCAAACCATAGAAGATGCACTGGCAGGGATGTCCATATACTACAATGAAAATCACCTAAAAGCCAACCCCACCAAAACCCATCTCTGTAGTTTCCACCTGAAAAACAGAGAAGCACACTGACAACTAGATGTGACATGGTAAGGCCAACGAGTCCAAAATGATCCCAACCCAGTGTATCTGGCGGTTACTCTTGACCACACCCTATCATACAAGGAGCACATCACCAAGCTCCGAGGCAAAGTGTCAACAAGGAATAACATCCTTCATAAACTTGTAAATAGCAAGTGGGATGCAGCTCCGACAACACTGTGCATGACTGCCCTTGGTCTATGCTTCTCAGCTGCTGAATATGCCAGCTCAGTGTGGTGCAGATCTAGCCATGCCCACAAAATCAACCCAATTCTAAATGACACCTGCCATATTGTAATGGGGTGTCTAAAGCCAACACCTGTAGCCTGTGTTTATGCCCTAGTGGTCTTGCCCCTCCCAGAATCCGACGAGAGGTTCACGGTCTTGATCAGTGCAGGAAGCAGGAAGATGACAATAGACATCCACTTCATCAGCATCTGCAGCGGAAGAGACTGTCCTCCTGGAGCAGTTTTATGGACTCCACCCAGCCCCTCACCAGTCCACTGACCAAGCCATTGAGGAGAAATATATGACCAGCTGGAAGGGACACAGCATGGCAGATGCATGGACAAGCAGAGGCATAGTGCCAACTCATCAACTCACCAGCGGAAATGAGCTACCGTGGCCAATATGGAAGGCCCTCAACAGACTTTGAGTTGAGCAATTCTGATGCAAGGCCTCTCTAAAAGCATGAAACATGAGCCCCACCAGTACCTGTGACTGCAGCAGTGAGCAAACCATGGCACACCTCATATCCTGTAGCCTCGCTCCAAAGTGTACCACCGTCAACCTTGCCAACCCCAACAATGCAGCAGTGGCCTGTGCCACTTTCTGGAGTAAAAAGATCTGAGATGATGACAGCTGCGAGACTCAACAAAGAAGAATAATTCTATGAAACCATAAACCTTTTTTTTTTTGTTTTCTGTAAGGTGTTTCATTTTTAATTTATTGTTTAGTTTCTATTTCCATGAATTGATCTATTATGATGAATCTTAATTTTTGACTGACCTGCACTGTGACACATTGTACTTCATTATCACAAGGTCATGTTTAATCACTTGTTGCCTTGTCTTATATGGTTTTCTCTGGGTATACAATCATGAAAGTTGTAGTTTCTGAATGTTTCTGACCAGTTGTTCACATCTATGCTTTTCACATAACTGAACCCTCTCAAGAAATATTGTCAGATGATACTCTCTGATATCAACAGATGGAACCAGTCAAGTAGCTTTGCTCTAAATTTCTGGTAATTGATAGTATAGGATTTCAATTTAGTACTGATATGCCATAACAATTGACTGTAGTCAATCCTATCCCTCTAACACATCATGTTTCTATCTTGTTCTTATGTGCTAAAATTTTACCATCAAAATAGACATAAATGCTGGAAGGTTCATTTCATATACTTTTTTGGTTCTAGATGTTTGCATTAGGTAGTGTACACATATCATTTATTCTAATGAGGTAGGTTAAAGATTGAAATTTGCATGTGTTGTTTGTTAACAAACAGAGTAAATAAGAATTACACTCATATAGTATCACCTAATGAACAGGGGAAATATATGAGAAAAATTTTGTATGGAGAGTTATGAGAGGTAAGGGTAAGAAGCTATATACAGAATGACTCTGCACATATTGACTACTTAGTTAAATTGTACTTAGCCCCTCCATCAACACTGATCATGTTTTTGAGATTACAAAACTGTTTAACAACTTTTTACCTCAATTCAGTGCTGTTGTCTGCCCCAGGTGCACCAGTTTGGATTGTATAAATTTGTATTTTCACGGAAGTGTCACAGGTCACAGGTGTCACACACAAAAGCATAACTGTTTTTTTGAATGTCACTAAATGTCAAGTTTCAAGAATTTTGACCCCTTTACAGAACTGATAAAACCATTTATTTCCTCCCTTCCTTTTTGTTTTTATTTTGTTATGACAACATGCAAGATATTTAATAATCACATAAACATTAATGAATCTTCTTCTTCTTCTTTTTCTGCTGACATTTTCCTTGTTAGGGGTCATCATAGCAAATGTGGCTTCTCCACAGTTTGTGGTTTTGTGAGTCCTCCCTTGTGAGCCCTCCCTTGTGAGCCCTTTCACTGCCATGCCTTCCTTTATATTGTCTGGCCATCTGTGTTTTGGTTGCCCTCATCTTCTTTTCCCTGGTAGCTCCATTTGCATGCACTTCCTTCCTACATACTGCTCATCTCTTCTTTCCACATGTCCAAACCACCTCACTTGGTACTCCTGCAGCTTCTTGGGGGCTTCCGCTATGCTCAAGTCTCTTCTGATGCTTTCATTCCTGATCTTGTCTCTTCTGGTTACACCCTTTGCCCAGTGCAGCATTTGCACCTTTGCCACATTGAAGCAACTTTCTTGGCATTTGGTGAGAGGAACCATTTCCATCCTGTACATCATTGCTGGTCGAACCAATGTCTTGTACACATTGCCCTTCAGTTTGACGGGCACATGTTTGTTGCACAAAACACAAGTTGCTTTTCTCCAGTTGTTCCAGCCAGCTTGAATTCGTTTCTTCACTTCCTTGTCACTCTCTCCATCACTTACAAACATTAATGAACATCACCAGGAATTTGATTTGAGATGTTTCCAGCATGTTACTTTTGTTCAGAATGTAATTTTCGATATTTCTTGTTTCCTTGATTAAAACCAATTATTTTTTTCAAAATAATCAATGCTAATATGAATTGCATTCCACCAATGCATATATACATACTTACTTAGTCATTCACTACATATAATTTCTGTATATGGTAAGTTCAACCTGATATTGCTTCAAACTCAGATATTCTCAATGTGGTCAAGATATAAAATCCTCATAGTTCCATGGACTGGATAAAAGCTTCTTCTTTTACATTTTTTTGTTTCTTTTTCTTAAGCACTTAATATTTTGCCCTTTTTGCTTGTTCATACTAAAAGATTTTACTTTTTATGGGTTTCTCAGCACCAGCTATTCAGGGTCAACTTCAATGTCTAAGAATTCTTCCCATATTTCAATCCTTAATTGGACCTTACATTTTTTTTTACCCTTTTCTTTTTATTGGAAATTCAATTTCCCTTTATTATTACAGTAAATATTACGTTTATTTACCTTGAAAGCTTTTGGCTTTCAACTGGACTAAAGTGGAATAATTAGAATATGCCACTCAAAGTAGGTTTTTTTCATTGCAGAAAAAAATACAGGTAGAGAAAGCTTAACACTTTTTATGACCGGCTATTGGAAATAATTGAATATCATGTATGTATTTTTTGTGTATAAAACAGAAGTAATGGAAATTGAATATAAATGGCTTCTGATGTATGTGGTTCAGCAATAAATACTTTGCCTCAGCTGAATAACATTTAACAATTTCTTGAATAGCCATGTTTTCTGCCTGAACTTGATTAATACAAGATTTATCACTGTAAATAGCAAGTTTGTGTTATTTTATTATATCCATCAATTAGAAGGATGTACAATGCTGGTATATAGCTAAATTTTTGGTAGGCAAGACTTTATTTATAGATTAAAGAAAAATTTGTTGTGATTTGAAAATTACTTTTGGTCCAGTAACAATGTTTTTTATTCTGGTTTTAACATCATTTCCCTAATAACTGGGGCTCAGATGGTGCCCTTTTTAAGGAATTGGATTTGGCAGTGAGGAATTTCTTGGCAGAATGCCCTTCCTGATGCCAATCAATGGCTTTATTTTTCTTTTGTGAAGTTCCAAAGTCACCCACTTGGAGAATTGAACCCAGAACCTCTTTGTTATGGTGAGGTTTCACTAACCATTAAGCCACAGCTCCTCTAAAGTAACCTAATACCATTTGGTACCCATTACTAAAAGAAAGAAAAAATACTGTAATTTTTCATGTGTGTCTGTTTAGCCAGTCATAATTGCCATGGATTTTATGTTGAGTTGGGTTTTTTGATAGCTTATTTAGGTCACTTTCATTTTGAGATAACTTTTCATAAAATATTTCTTTATAGAATCTTCTTCTGCAACAAGAACAGAAGATACATATTGACAATGCTGTGGCCCAAGCTAAAGAATTGGAATCACAACTTAGTAAAAATGATATAGTTACAAAAGAAGAAGTTGAAATTGCTTTTCATGAGCTTTTAAAGGAGGAAAATGATCACAAACAAAGTCTAAAAGGTTTGGTAACTCTGTAGTTGCTGTTTGAAAGCTTTTAGATAGTAAATTAAAGTGTTTTATGTAAAGATTTAAGTCTAGGACAATGTTATTTCATGTATGTATAATATCTGTGAGTTATATATAGACCTTGACAAATGGTTATGATGATAATGAGTATCCTTAATGGTAGTTACCTATTGCTACCTCCTTAATGAGTATTGTTCTGAACCAGGTTGCTTCACTGTGTTCAAGAGGGTTGTCTACTTCTTGGTAAACCCTGAAAGAACCAGACCTGGTCACATTGTCAATCAGCCTGATTTAAAGTTAGTACCAAAGTAATAGTATTTTCTTAATGGGTCATATGACAATGATATGATGCCTTTTGGCATGTGGTACCCAGGGCCTAAACTTGTTCAACAGAATTCTTTCCCAATCATTTTTAATCACATTCAAACTGCCAGCTTTATTATTTGTATGGTGAGTGCCTTTAACATCAATATCTTCCTTTTTTCTTTTTTTTTGCTCTTCAACGCCATTTTCCTTAATATAAACGCCCGACTTTTTCACTTGGAACTTAACAGCTTTTAACCGTTTGTTTTCTGTAATAGTTATAGGTTGATCACAAAATGTTCATTTTGTACATAAAAGTATTGCTTTTTCATTCCAAATTGCCTCCTTTTTCTGTAGACTGTACCTGGTTTGTCAGTTTCTTGTACTGCATCACTGAAGTAGTAGCATGATTTGATAGCGCCAGTTAAGATTTTAGTCCGTTCTTTACCATATAATAATGATCAGGTCATTCTTTTCTGGTTATAATTATTATACTGCTTCCCTATATTGCCCTTTCAGCACTGCCGTCAGAGCAGTTTATTTCGAGTTTTTGAAATAAAACCCACGAAACTTGTAATACTATGGAAATTTTCCTCTGGTCTGGAAATCAGAATGATCGTTTTCCAGGTAGACTACCCTCCAAGACTAACTTAATCTCCCTACCCTGGGCAACTGGCTTTAAGGCATCAGTTACTTCCCAACCCCCAACCCTCTGTTACTGAAATCGCCTTTGATCCTCCTTAAACATACTATTTTCTCTTATGCTTCCATCTTTCATATTGATTCGTTCTAACTTTACTTTCAAATATCTTAACTCCTCTAGCCATTTCTCTTTCTCCTACAGTAGTTGTTGCTTTCCAACCAGTTGGTTTGGGGTAATTCTTTCAACTTTCCAAGGATTTTTTCTTTTTCTGTTGCTTTTCGCCTTATCCTCCTTCAATGTAGTTCTTTTGCTGTTCTTGCTACTCTCCGTTTTACATCTTTTAGTTTGGATTCCAACTTCCTAGTTTTTCTATTCTCTCTATTGTTGTTATTGTTGCCTTTCTTACTCTTTTTTCCGTCTCTTTTCATTCCTAACATTTCCTCGATTGTTCTTGCCATTGCATTTACTGCATCAATCACTTTCATAATCTTCTACTAAGTACCTTCCAATATTTTGTTTGCTTGTGCTATCTCTTCTTTTCACAGTTTTGCTTTAATTTTCATCAATCTCTCCCTTTCTTCAATTTTCGCTATTGTTGTAGTAGTTAGTTTGTGAATGTTGTTCAAAAATCTTGATGTTATTTCTCTTGTGTCGTCATCCTCATTGTCCAGCACTCTCTTCTGTTCGCTTTCTACTCTAATTGATTCTATTTCTTGTTGTTCCCTTTCTTCACTATTGGCACTTTTGTTATTTTATTTCTTTTGTTCAACATCCTCTGCTTTCTGTTCACTTCTTCTGTCAATATTTTCTTTTGTCATATCTTGTCCTTCTCGATCCTCTATAAGCCTCATTGTCACTTTATCTTTCTTAAGTCTTGAAGCATTATCTCTCAGGCACTATGTTGTAATTCGTTGATTTTGGTATCTTTCACCCCATACTTCCTTGATACATTACTTAAAACCTCTTAAAGTAACTTTTTTGTCAGCTTTACTGTATTAATGTACTTTAAACATGTTCTTAGGTATGGAAGAGAAATTGATGGAGTTGGACGAAGACAAGGAAAAGATCACAATTGAAATTGAGAAGTTACAGAATTATAAAGTATGTACTTAAACATTTTTTTTGCTAGACGAACATTTAATACCGTGTCTTGCTTCTTTGATACATCTACCAATTAAACAATAGTATTTTAATGCAATTATTTTCTACTATATTTTTCTAATCACATTAGTGCCTTATTTTAGTGCCTCATGAAAGTTACCACATTTTACGAGGAGATAAACAAGGACACTGTTTGCAGCCTTGTGGCTTAGCCATTTAAAACAGCAAACGTTTTCTTCGGTTGCTTCTTCCCCTACTATTATATTTATTTCTTTGTTTATTTATTTGTTTATTTATTTATTTATTTATTAGAAATTATAGGTTTATATACTTTAAAGTCAAATAATATAACCCAATTGAACGACCAACAAATTGTTTGTTCACCCCATTGACAGCTTTGGGGTTTTTTTCAACTTATTCGATATCACTTTGGACGAGTCCTGATAGTACTTTTGGGAACATTGCCTCGCTGCTCATCAGTGAATCTTTTCTTAGCAAAGTAAGACTAATAGCAATAATAATTATAATAGTAGTAGTAGTACTAGTACTAGTAGAAGTAGTAGTAGTAGTGGTAGTAGTAGTAGTAGTAGTAGTAGTAGTAGTAGTAGTAGTAGTAGTAGTAGTAGTAGTAGTAGTACTAGTAGTAAAAACAGTTCATTTAAAGTTCAGCTTCTTTTCTTCTGGTACTGATAAGTTCAAGATGTTAAAAATGTAAGTGACCACTGGAAAAGCTAGCGTGCTTATGTCCATTATTTTATTACTGGCATTATGTTCAGTTTGGAGTATTGCTCGTATTCTTCAATAGATCTCTTTCCTAACTTTTNGACGAGTCCTGATAGTACTTTTGGGAACATTGCCTCGCTGCTCATCAGTGAATCTGTTCTTAGCAAAGTAAGACTAATAGCAATAATAATTATAATAGTAGTAGTAGTACTAGTACTAGTAGAAGTAGTAGTAGTAGTGGTAGTAGTAGTAGTAGTAGTAGTAGTAGTAGTAGTAGTAGTAGTAGTAGTAGTAGTAGTACTACTACTACTACTACTACTAGTAGTAAAAACAGTTCATTTAAAGTTCAGCTTCTTTTCTTCTGGTACTGATAAGTTCAAAATTTTAAAAATGTAAGTGACCACTGGAAAAGCTAGCGTGCTTATGTCCATTATTTTATTACTGGCATTATGTTCAGTTTGGAGTATTGCTCGTATTCTTCAATAGATCTCTTTCCTAACTTTTTCATTGTTGGCTGTCTTCTTCACACCTTCAGCTTTTTGAATTCAGACTACTTTTATGTCTCCTTTTGTTCCAATTCTTTAATTGTAGTGTTCATAGCCACATCACTATTTGTAATTTGTTGCAGTGGCTAGCGAAAAGAACATTCTCATGCGTGTAAGAAGACGCTGTTTGGGGGGATTTGAGAAAGACTAGTAATCTTGTACAACAAGCAAGGGCTTTGAAGAGTTTATACAACAATGTGACAATAGCACTATTTACCTAAACAAATGGCTTTAGAGAAGTGTCATAATCCATTAAAGAGCTAATATAGCAGACTGATTCTGAAGACAGTTTGAGGTAAATACTTAAAGAACAGATTGCCATTGAAAATGATCGTGCAATTTTTTATTTCTTTTTATGAATTGACACTGAGTATAATATCCTACTTGAAAATCGAATGATGGTTCATTATGGTGGCGAAGAGAGGACAACTCATTCCTGTTGCGCTGTATCTACTTGTCATGGTGTTAAACGGTACAGTCAAGAAGGAGTGTTTTATGACAAATTATGGCATTAGTATTACTTTACTTGCACTAATTGGTGCTACAAGACAGGAAACTTTTACATGGCCAAATTTATTTATAAAAGATGACGTCTGGACGCAGATCTGTTTTGATACTGTTATTCTTGGTGTGTGGAGATATGGAGGTTAACCCAGGACTATCATTCCGACAAGGTATCAGTGCTTTCTATCGAAGAAAACGATTAAAATGTTTACATCAAAATTTCGTGGTTTTATTGGAAAATTTGACGAAATTAGACATGTTTTAATTCAACAAAAAATATCGATGTGTTTGCACTCATAGAAATCTGTACTTAAGACAGCGACACACACAACTTTAACGTTCCGGGGTACAAATTCATACAATGGAACCGAAAAACTGGCCCACTTTGAGGCGTTAGAGTTTACCTTCGTAATGGAATGAATTTAAAAGTAGAGAAGACCTTTCCAATGAAGAAATGGAAGGCATTTTTATCGACACTGTACCAAAACTTTCTAAAAGGTAGTAGTTTTTGTAATGTATAAACGCCCCGAATCATCGAAACATTTGACTTGAAACTTCATCGATACATTATCACAAGAATTTAATAACATCAGTAATGAAAAGAAAAAAGCCATGGGACTTGAATTCTGATTATCTCAAAAAAAGACTATCAAAAAGCAATTGAAGATGCTTTTATATTGTTTGGTTACGATCAGTTATTAATAACCACTATTACGATCACAAAAGATACATCAACGTTGATCGATGTAATTCTTAGCAATACTCCAAATAACATCTTACACTCAGAAGTTTTTGTCTCCAGCTTGAGCGATCATACTCTAATTGCTTGAGTTTTGAACGTGAACAATGTTAAGCATGAGCCGGACGATGCAAGATTAAGAAACTATGCAAATTGTGGCGTAAACATCATCGCAATAAACTATTGAACACAAAGTAGAATGATGCCCTATCAGCTGACTTTGCGTATAAAGAATTGACACTCATCTTATTAAATGTTACGGATACCCACGGTCCTTTTACCTCGAAACAAGCCCAAGAAAAACTGTGACCATGGCTCAGAGCTGAACCCAAACAAGGTATTAACTTACGTGATCAGCTTCTAAGAATACCTGAGGAACCCAAAACCAAATCCGATCAGAAAGTATTCCGAAGAATGAAAATTTTGTGATAAATTGGATAAATCATGCAAAACGTAACTTTCTCAGAGATAAACTGAGAGAAGCTATTGAAAGAAATCCAACGTCACGGAAAAATAGTTTAAATGTGATGATGATACCACTACTGCAAATGAACTATTGCGGATAGCTTCTGTACGTTCTTCTCCAATGTGGCTTCTAAACTTAGGGTAGGTGCATTACCCCTAACAAACTGCATATCGAATTTCAACGACTTAATCCAGCCGAGAAATCAACAAATTTACCTTTGACCCTGTCACTGAAATTAGATGCTCAAATATATTAAAAATAGCAAGCGTAAAACTTCGGCGGGACTTATACCCGAAGGATTTCTCAAAGATACACTCTATGTTCTGGCAAAGTCCGTAACGTTTATAATTAGCCTATCGTTCAAAAGCGGACTTTCCCCCTCCTATCTGAAGGAGGCACGTGTTACTCCGATCTTCAAATCTGGTTCCTGGAGTTCCTTTGACAACTATCGGCCAATAAGCAACTTTCCAATCTTGTCGAGAATTTTTGAAAATTGCTCACACAGACAAATAATAAATTATCTAGAATACAACAATCTTCAGTGCGATTTCCATTTTAGTTTTCGATCTAAACATCCAACCGAAGTCACAGCTACTTACTTCAATGATCAGGTTCGAAATGGGATGGACCAGGAAAAATACACCGGGTCAATGTTCATTGACCTCAGTAAAGCATTTGAGAGTCTTAAGTCACTTCATTTTGTTAAATAAACTAAATATTTATGGCATCTCTCTCGATGCTTTAAATTGGTTCACTTATTGTTTATTCACTCGAATGCAACAAGTTTTATATATGGACACAGTTTCGTCATCACAACCGATATTCTCTGGAATACCACAGGGATCCACAATTGGTCGAATGCTGTTCCTAATTCACCTTGTCGACCCCATGACAACCATATCGAGTTGCAAAATGGTTATGTACGCCAATGAAACTCCTTTTTTACGCCGATAAAGACAAATGTGATCCAATATATTTTCAAAAAGGATTTTGTTAGATAGTAGAAATGGCTGAAATCGAATGAATCATCAATGCAAAGAATAACAAAACTGGGATAATGATTTTCGGAACACCGGAGAGATTAAATAAACCTGAAAAACCACATATAAAAATATCACACAACAGAAACCAAATGTAAGTCACAGAATCTTATAAATATCTTGGAATTTATCTTAATTCCACTTTCGATATGACGAACCATCTGAACCTGTCGAAAGAAAAGTAGCAAAGACAATCCCTTTAGTAAGAAAGACAAGGATTTTCATTGATTTTCATTGGTTTACCAAACAATGATAGTTCCAATCTTCACACACTGTGGTTTCCTTCTATATGGTGCCACACCTCATTGTATCCTGCAGAACATAAATGGGTTAGAATGTCAAGCTGCACAGATATTTTCTTGAGCCTTACTAAAATGAGATTCCATCATGAGGGAAAAGATATACGTGTATCCCCACTGCAGCTTGAATAGAAATAAAGTGTTCGACTTTCCAAGATCATTTTCAGCTCCATAGATCGACTCTTTAAACTGAAATTTACAAGTGCTTTCTTCCATTTTCAAACTGTTAAAATATTTAACAGTCACCCTATAGAGGCTAGAACTGAATTATGTTTAAACCGTTTTAAAACTATGATGTAATTTAAGGAAATCGTTCGGAATTTTTTTTCAAGCTTGGTCTATTTAAGCTTCAAGTTTCTACACTTTGATTTGATGCCCATTCTTTTAATTTGCATCCAGTTTTTATCTATTTAATGTCACTGTTACTCGATCCTAGTTTTCGTAACTATTTCCCAATTTTAGATATCATTTTACAAGTCTCCTTGCAATCCATGTTTTTCAAGTCAGATATTTCTGCCATAGGTAGAAGTAGTTGTGGGATGGTCAGCTTAATATGTGCACTTGCCATGACATACCCAACAATAAAAACTTGAAATGGCTAATGGCACACTTAGGTGAAAGACATAGTTACTGAATGATATGGTTAAGAATGTAGCCACGATAGCTCGTGTGATAGAGCATGTGGCCACATATTTTTTACCCACCTTTCTCAGTATTGAAAAAAAATAAAATAGGAACTGAAGTTCGTTTCACCCTTGCTGTAAGAAGTGTCGGATATAACATGACGTTTCCATCGAGCGGGCCTTTCTCACGTTAACAGTAGAAAAACTTAAAACTGTAAAAATACATTGAGGTAGGATCTGGGGAGCATATTCAAAGAACTTTGACAGAGCTCTTTTTATAACAACTATTATTATTTGATTTGTGCAAAGGTAAAAATAGGATTATCAACAAAAAGAAGTTTAATCTTGTGAGAGGGATGCTATGCAAACCCAGACCGCCCACACTTTTCTTACGGATAAACAAATATTTAGGGTATTTTGTGATCGTAGTGGCCCCGTGAGCCTTTAAAAGTGTATATTTTGAAGAGCATGTGAAAAACTAAAATGGATTAGGACTTATTCCACCTTTTATAGACACCCCAATTTTTGATTTAGCTATTAGCTCAGCATTCCCAAACATTTTATTTATGCAACTTAATAGTGCACTTTCTTTCTTGAGAAACTAGCGGCATTAGCTTAGTTGCTAAAATAATGTCATCAAAGCCAGAGAGAGTTGTTTGCATCCAGTTTAGTGCCATGTGTATTCATCATTTGATTTTATTAATATTTTCCAAACAATATCCGTCAGTATATTTTCATATTGCATATTACAATTTCTGATTTTTTGAAAAGCAGATGGTGTGTATGGAGTTGGATTACTCATACTGTTTTCACGTACTGAGAGGAATGGTTAAATTGACGTCTAATTATGAAGAATTTTTGCCGTGAATTGGTATGATTAGATATTGGCTACTAGTGTATGTGTATCGTTGTCTCCTGAAACAGAGACAACTGCCGATGACTCTCAACTTTCTCTTGTTTTGTGCTCCTGCTTGCCTGGCTCTTCCTCCGCTTCAGTTCGAACCTTTTGGCAATTGTAGTAAAGCCTTGCCATTTAAGTTTTTCGTTCTTCCTCTTCTCCATTCCAATGCATTTTCATGTCAGTATCTACCAGGTAATATTTGATATCCCCATTCGAAGGCCATTTCCTAACCAGAACCATGTCTTTTCAGGAAATGTGTTTCCATAAGTGACTGCGGTTCTCTTTTAGAGCTCGTGATTAGTGCTACTTTCGGGATCCTCCTGAGACCCAACTCGTGACTGAATAGTTCGTGACGGATAAATCAAAACCTGTAAACTCGTTCCCAAAGTCTTTTCATCACTGCATTATTATATTACGGTCAAGAACTCAAACGTACAGTGGGTTGTAATGCACAGCAGCAAGGGAAGGCGTGGGAGCTCGGACGCTCACCACGAGCTAAAAAAAGAAATATCGACAGCACGTTGACCGTAGAGGCGCTTCCTTCATGATAACTCTACACGAAAAAATGTTAACTGTAGTTGGAATAATGACATATTTTTTTTGATGTTAGAACAATGACAACTGTGTTTTCTATGTTGGACTAATGATAACTCTCAAGTTTATCTTAAGAAATGGAGTTGACATTATTCCAACTTACAGCTGTCGTTAGTCAAAAGGCTGAAATGTGCAGAGAAACTGAGTTGTCATTGGTACAACTCAAGAGTTGTCATTAGGACGGCATGGTAAAAGTTGTCATAGTTCCGACTAGAGTTGTCATAATTCCAGGCAGAGTTGTCATTAAGGTGCGTCTTTTTTAAAAAGAATCTGCATGTGGTTTGACGAGATAATTAAAAAAAGAGGTGAAAATGTGTGTGGGAGTGGCATACTAAAGTACCTCAGTACTGTCAGCCACACAGCTGTGGAAGTTCTACACATGTAAGTAGTACCCTTAGGTCTTCCGAGTAAACAGTTTATTGCTAATGTATGTATTGTGTGCAAACAGATAGGAAATTAGAAGTTCATGTAGCTCTCATCACCTGTCACGAAATGTATCCGTAACTAATAATCTCTGTAATGCCTTAACCATGTGACTAATTTTTACGTGACGACTTGCCGCGAGCATGAGCTGGCTTGGTAACGATTTTTTTTTGTAACGAGCTGTCGGTAACGAAATTTTTGGTCACAAATTGGCTGTGACGAGGTGACGTGGACCCATGCTTTCCAGTCAATGGATATCCAGCATTCTTTGCAAACTCTGATTCACAAAATTACTAGTATAGAAACCGTATCTGAAAACATTAAGACTAGCCATACAAATAGAAAACTGAGGTATACTGATAGATTTTAGAAATGCTGGTGAATTGCCAACAAGAGAGGATTCTAACGAATATAAACCTCTGCAGTCTCATGTCACTGGCTACTTTAAGTACTTTTAAACTACAGTGTTGTTAGGATTAATTATTCCTGGTTTCTCTTGCTGTTTATGGCTTTCAGGCAGACGGTCGGTTCGTTCATGCAACTATGATAAAATTAATGCAACAGGAAATGGAGGAATTAGATGAAACATATTCCGAGATGCAAGGTACATATTTCGTACTATTATTAATCTCTTTCTAGAAGTCCGTGCTTTTTGCGAAAAACCATTAAATGTACCTATCCTAAAACCCTGGCATTTAGTAATGATCAGAATTTGATAGTGTATTAATTTTAAAAAGACAACTTTTTGCGAATAACCGTTAAATGTACCAATCCTAAAGCCCTGGCATTTAGTAACGATCAGAATTTGATAGTGTATTAATTTTAAAAAGACAACTTTTGGCGAATAACCGTTAAATGTACCTATCCTAAAGTCCTGGCATTTAGTAATGATCAGAATTTGATAGTGTATTAATTTTAAAAAGACAACTTTTTGCGAATAACCGTTAAATGTACCAATCCTAAAGCCCTGGCATTTAGTAACGATCAGAATTTGATAGTGTATTAATTTTAAAAAGACAACTTTTTGCGAATAACCGTTAAATGTACCAATCCTAAAGCCCTGGCATTTAGTAACGATCAGAATTTGATAGTGTATTAATTTTAAAAAGACAACTTTTTGCGAATAACCGTTAAATGTACCAATCCTAAAGCCCTGGCATTTAGTAACGATCAGAATTTGATAGTGTATTAATTTTAAAAAGACAACTTTTTGCGAATAACCGTTAAATGTACCAATCCTAAAGCCCTGGCATTTAGTAACGATCAGAATTTGATAGTGTATTAATTTTAAAAAGACAACTTTTTGCGAATAACCGTTAAATGTACCTATCCTAAAGCCCTGGCATTTAGTAACGATCAGAATTTGATAGTGTATTAATTTTAAAAAGACAACTTTTTGCGAATAACCGTTAAATGTACCTATCCTAAAGCCCTGGCATTTAGTAACGATCAGAATTTGATAGTGTATTAATTTTAAAAAGACAACTTTTTGCGAATAACCGTTAAATGTACCTATCCTAAAGCCCTGGCATTTAGTAACGATCAGAATTTGATAGTGTATTAATTTTAAAAAGACAACTTTTTGCGAATAACCGTTAAATGTACCTATCCTAAAGCCCTGGCATTTAGTAACGATCAGAATTTGATAGTGTATTAATTTTAAAAAGACAACTTTTTGCGAATAACCGTTAAATGTACCTATCCTAAAGCCCTGGCATTTAGTAACGATCAGAATTTGATAGTGTATTAATTTTAAAAAGACAACTTTTTGCGAATAACCGTTAAATGTACCTATCCTAAAGCCCTGGCATTTAGTAACGATCAGAATTTGATAGTGTATTAATTTTAAAAAGACAACTTTTTGCGAATAACCGTTAAATGTACCTATCCTAAAGCCCTGGCATTTAGTAACGATCAGAATTTGATAGTGTATTAATTTTAAAAAGACAACTTTTTGCGAATAACCGTTAAATGTACCTATCCTAAAGCCCTGGCATTTAGTAACGATCAGAATTTGATAGTGTATTAATTTTAAAAAGACAACTTTTTGCGAATAACCGTTAAATGTACCTATCCTAAAGCCCTGGCATTTAGTAACGATCAGAATTTGATAGTGTATTAATTTTAAAAAGACAACTTTTTGCGAATAACCGTTAAATGTACCTATCCTAAAGCCCTGGCATTTAGTAACGATCAGAATTTGATAGTGTATTAATTTTAAAAAGACAACTTTTTGCGAATAACCGTTAAATGTACCTATCCTAAAGCCCTGGCATTTAGTAATGATCAGAATTTGATAGTGTATTAATTTTAAAAAGACAACTTTTTGCGAATAACCGTTAAATGTACCTATCCTAAAGCCCTGGCATTTAGTAACGATCAGAATTTGATAGTGTATTAATTTTAAAAAGACAACTTTTTGCGAATAACCGTTAAATGTACCTATCCTAAAGCCCTGGCATTTAGTAACGATCAGAATTTGATAGTGTATTAATTTTAAAAAGACAACTTTTTGCGAATAACCGTTAAATGTACCTATCCTAAAGCCCTGGCATTTAGTAACGATCAGAATTTGATAGTGTATTAATGTTAAAAAGACAACTTTTTACGAATAACCGTTAAATGTACCTATCCTAAAGCCCTAGCATTTAGTAATGATCAGAATTTGATAGTGTATTAATTTTTTAAAAGACAACTTTTTACGGGTGTAATTTTTCTAAATGTTTATTACATTAAAATGTGATTTTAGTGTTATGAAGTTAATTTTGAATGTGTTCCAATCACATTTTCATGTAAATTTTAAACTTTTAAGGAAGTTACTTCAACTTTGAACTTGTATTAATTGAAAAGGAGAACATATCATAACGGTGGTAATTCTAAACGTGTATAAATTAAGGATGCTAAATTTGAATTCTTCAATTTTGAACTTGTATTTTTTAAATATGTATAAATGTTATCTATGTATACTTTAAGTGTTATTTAAAACTTTGAGTGTTTATTAGTTTCGAAAGCATATTGCATTTAAAGATGTTGAGGTTTTTAGTGTGTATTAATTCCAACTGTGTTGAGTTTGAGGATGTATCAGTTGGTATTTATAAGTATTAATCAGTATTTGTGTTTACCTTAACCTTAAATCTCTCTATGTCAGGGGGCACACAATGCTTTGTGATCATTCCCGCACCGGGACCGGTTTGAAAATGGACGGCCTGTTGAGTTTTATATGTTCCAGCCTGTGTCATTTCGTTGCACCCTCATTATTCCTCGCCAAGTTAGTTTTGAGGAGCATCATTGGCCACTTCCTTCAGTTGTCCACCCAAGACCCAGAGGACAGTCGTCATTCCCTCTTATCTGAAAACGTCGCTGATCCATTTCCAAATCCGTCTTGCCTTAGTGATCTTCTATGCCCCAGCCATCTTTAAGACTACCTTGTTGGAAATGTACTGTTGGCACTGGATATTGAAAATCTTCGTGTTACACTCGATGTGAAAGATGTCGAGTTTCTCTTCCCTTCCCTTCCCTTAGTCACTATCTAGGTCCCATGTCTGTAGAATACCACGGACATGACAAGGCACTTGAAATGGAAAATATTCGTCCTTCTGTTATCGCTGGATTGCCAAATGTTTGATAGTCTCTTGATCTTTCCACTCACTTCTTCACAGCAGCCTTGCCTCCACCATCCTTTGTAACCCTCATACCAAAATACATGAAGCTCCCCACCTTTTCTACATTGTTCTTTCCAGTATTCAACCTGTCGTCATTTTTAATGTTGGTTTTAATGACTTTTCATTTCTTGTTATTTAGCTTCAGTCTAAATTTGGCTGTCTTGACTTCATGTTTGTTTGTTTTGTTTTGTTCATTGTTGAAAACAATGAACTACTTCCAGCACAGCGTGATATTTTATCAGTTTTCTTACGTTCCATCGGATTCCAGTTCTTTCACCTTCTACAGTTTTTCGCATTACCTTGTCAATCACTAGGAGGAAGAGGAAGCCTGGCGTGCAGCAGCCCTGTTTCACTCCAGTCATCACTGGAAACCAGATCTGTTATTTCGTTTTCATTGATGACTGCGCATTGAAAGCCCTCATACAGTCCTTTGACCAACTAGATCAGCTTTTAGGGAATTATATATCGACGCGTGATGAATCAAAATCTGTCTCTGTGAATGGAATCAAACGCCTTCTCAAACTCGCCAAAGTGAGTGTACAGAGTAGCATTACTTTCGTTGACTTACTTCAGAATATTTCTGAGCATGATATCTACTCAGTGGTTTCTTTGTAACTACTATAACCAGCTTGTTCATTCTTAAGTAATTGATTCACCTTTGTTTGTAACTTGTTGTCCTTGATAAGACTATTGCAGAGTTCTTTGCTGGCCAGAGACAACAAAGTAACTACACATCAGTTTTTACAGTCGTTACGATTGCAAGTTTTTGGAATTTTTCCTAAAGGCCCCTTTGTCTACTGCGTAGGAAGTGTCCCTTGTCTCCATGTACGGTCGAAAATTCACATTAGCTGCTGGCTTGTATTAGTAGGATCTGCTCTGAGCAATTCTGCTGAAATATGATCTGGTCGGGGGATTTTTTATCTTTGACGGTCTACAGTGCAGTTTTAATCTCTTGTATGATTGATGTCTCCACTGGGATGTTGCGCATTTTCTATTCCCTCCGTCGTGCTAGCCTGGCCTCTTTTTCTTACCATCTTTCACTTCTTCCTCAGTGTTGCTTGTCTGCGGCTCCGTTCTGTTAACTACTTTACTTTTTTGTACAGTTTCTTAAGCCTTCCATTCACTGTAGCGTAGTGAGCTCTTTCTGCTTTTTCCGATATCCACCCCGTCTTGTCACCTCTCACGCTCCTCTTCACCTACAAAAACTTTTTTTCTCTGTGGTCTTTCCTTGGCCTGCTTTTGATCCTCTCTGAATGGGTACTGTCAATCTTAGTCTTAATAGTTTTCCTCTCGTCTCTCAATTTCCAAGTGTTGTCACTTATCCTTAGCTTGCTTTTTCCTTTCCTGAAGCCAGCATCTTTTCGGCAGACTTTGGGTATGGATTCATATTCACAAGGCAGTGGTCATTGCTGTCACTTGCTCCCCCTGTACTCAAAAGTCCAAAACAGGCGGTCACCACTGTCCGTTGATCATAAGATGATCAGCTTGACTTCTTACTCTACGGTCTGCTGACAACCATGTTGCCTTGCGGATGTCTGTTGGGAAATAATGTCCTGTTATCACAAGCCTATTGAGCTGACAGAACTCACGCAGCCTACTCCCATTGTCGTCGATTGTTCCAATTCCACGTACGCCCATGGTCTTCTCGTACTCGTTGTTGTCACTTTTAAGCTTAGCGTTGGGGTCCCTTATGACGATGATGTCGTACTTGTTACATCCATCCAATGCTTCTTGTAGCATAAGGTTGCATGTTTCCTTCCCTTGGGATTCCTTTCCGTTTTTTGGTACGTACACATAAATAACGGTCACTTTCCCATATCTTGAGTAAAATCTTGCTGTAATTCTCCTTTTGCTGATGCATACCCATTCCATCAGTGATTTCTCCGCTTTTTAACTGATCATGATGGCAACACCAGTGTCATGCAGTTCTTCATTTCTACTGTAGATCAGGATCTTACCAGAGCTTATCTTTTTCCTTTTCATCTGCACTCGCTATATTCAAGGATGTCGAGTTGGTAATCCTCCATTTCTGGCGTGACATGTCTAGCTGTTCCTTCCCTGTACATAGTTCTTACATTCGAATGTCTGATGGTAAAGGGGTTTGTTTTTTTTGGGGGGGGGGGCATGCGAGAGATATCGTCGGACGTTGATCTTCCCGTAAGCTTTGACCTGTCGTCATGATGCCGATGTGTGAGATCCCCGCTCCTCCCTGGCCTTGTTTTGTAAGGATGTGAGTCGTCTCCGTTTTGTAAGGATGGGAGTCGTCTCTGCAGCAAGCAGCGCAGCGCTTGGTTCTTTAGGTTAAAAGTTGTATTTCTTCTAATGGTATTAGTTTTGAAGGCATATTATTTGGTGTTAATTGATATTGATAAGAAAATACTTTAAAAGATGCATCAGTTCTGATGGTGTTAATTTTGAAGAGGTATTAAGTTTAAAGGTTAAGTAAGCCTGAACCTTATAAATTTTACCAGTTTAGGAGTTTTGAACACTAAAATCAACTTTTAGTTGTTAAACTTTGTCAGTTTTTAAGGTGTAAGAATTTAGGCATGTCTAAATTTTTTATCGTAGGGATTTTTAAATATATAACATTGTTATATGCCGAGTGTTTCCTGAAATTTCAGATACTGTACTTAATTATACACAATGCCAGCTACAGAATTTACTAAATATTTTCTATTGATTAAATATAATCGTGTTCATAGTGATCAATAAATTACTTTCACAAGAAACAACCCTTTACTTTGCCAAAGCACGGTGCTTTATTTTGCCTTAGTATTGTCTTAGTATTTTTGAAATGGTCACTATGTGAAACAGACTAATTAATCAATCAATCTAAGCGCCGTCCCAGAATTCTGGCGTAGGCAGCAGCCATAACTCCCTTCTCTTGGAGGTTCTTCAGACCCTGAGTAAGCACTGTTGGTCACCAACCAGTTGCACTTTCTAACCATGCCCAGTACGTAGTCCTTTTGTCTTCTCCTTGACCTGAGAAACAGACTATGAAACCTAGAAGATGTGCCCAGTACCTTCAATGCCATGCTTGGTTGTTGCATTGATCGATGATTTTTGTTTGATGTAAGCAGTATAGTTTATTGGCTCACTTCTACTCCGCATTGGAGAATAATACTTAATAATAGGAAATTGCTATTTTCTTATGTTTGTTCCTGTAATTAATTCATTTAAAAAATCCGCCTTAGAAAAAATATTTTTTGTTTCTGGTCAGAGGGTGTCACTACAAGCTTAAAGGAGGCGAAAGAAGCAACCGAAAAAATGGTCAAGGCTAATATATCAAGAAGAAAGGAAGAAGCAACCGAGGTAAATATCAGTGTTTCCTTACTTTTTGATTTTCTCTGTACGTGATTAGATTAACGCACACCACTTGAATGAAATATATCACTTTATATTTTATTTTTTTCAAAAACTTAAGCAAGTATTAAAATTTAGTCGTTAATTTGTAAATTGAACTGAAAACGCAATAGCTAGTGCAAAACAAACACATATACACACTTTATATAGTAGTAGTAGTAGTAGTAGTAGTAGTAGTAGCAATAGTAGTAGCGGTAATAGCAGTAGCAGTAGTAGGAGTAGTAGTAGCAATAGTAGTAGCAGTAATAATACTAGTAGTAGCAGTAGTAGGAGTAGTAGTAGCAATAGAAGTAGCAGTAATAGGAGTAGTAGTAGCAGTAGTAGTAATAGAAATAGTAGTAGCAGTAGTAGGAGTAGTAGTAGCAGCAGTAGTAGCAATAGTAGTAGGAGTAGTAGGAGTAGTAGTAGCAGCAGTAGTAGCAATAGTAGTAGGAGTAGTAGGAGTAGTAGTAGCAGTAATAGTAGTAGTAGTAGTCGTAGTAATAGTAGTAATAGTAGTAATAGTAGTATCATCATGTATCCAGTAATCACAGAATGCACCAACAAGTTTACCGGTAAGTCTGGTGAACGGCGTGATGTAGGTTTGGATATTTATGCATTTGATTAGGTATAGCTTGCTGGCTTACTTCAGATGCTTTCTAGTTATAGTATTGGTGTAAAGATCTTTAGTATCTTTTAGGCCTTTTTTAGATCGTAAAGTGCATGCCACAACACTGGAGATAGTTACATCTGATGAGCATTCCATTAATGCTGGCTTTTCTCAAAGTACTTTACTCATTTCATCTTTTTTCTTGCTTTACATAAATTATCTCCCAACTAATATGCTTCAGTTCGTCATTATTTATGTAGATGAGACTAACTTTTACTCTGGTGTTGGCAACAAGCAACTCATTAGAAACATGTAGAACTGGAGGAAGATTCATATCATAGTCATATCTTAATCCTGTCGGGAACCGAGAGAGAAAGTGGTTT
This sequence comes from Morbakka virulenta, assembly GCA_003991215.1. Taxonomy (NCBI): domain Eukaryota; kingdom Metazoa; phylum Cnidaria; class Cubozoa; order Carybdeida; family Carukiidae; genus Morbakka; species Morbakka virulenta. The sequence continues at coordinate 1,577,287 of RDPX01000021.1, read as the reverse complement.
GTTTTATTTATTGGCTTCCAAATTCAACTGATATTGCTCGATAAAGAGCTGAATCTTTATCTTTTTCCAACATTCATGGGCTCTTATTCTAATGTTTACCTGTGAGATTGCATCACCTCTCGAGGAATCCCCATAACTTAAGATGCTTCGTCTGTCATTTGTTTGGATCTTACTTAAAGTTTCTTGCCTTCAATCTGTTTGTAAGTCAGCTTTTAAAAGGTTGTTTTCTTTTATCACGCCAAAAGAGTACCTTATTTCCAAGTTCGTGTTTTATCTCTATAAATCTACCATCCGTTCTTTCATAGAGTACTGTTGTCACACCTGGACAAGCACTCCCTTTTCTTATCTTGATGTTTTTCGTCGAGTTCAGTAACGTGTTTGTGAACTGTTAGATCCAAATCTTACTGCTACTCAGCAACCATTGTCTCATCGATGAATTCTAACTAGCCTTTCTCTTTTCTGTAAGTATTATCGTGGGTTGTGTTCTGGTGAGCTTTTCTCGCTGTTACAAGCTCATTTTTTTTCATTATATGTGATTCATCATCATGCATTTATTGTTCCTCGTTGTATTTAATCTTTTTATGAATGCAGTTTTTTCTCCAATTATTTTTGGTCTAAGCTTAACTTATCTCTTAGCCTTTTTTTAAGTCTTTTACTCAGATTTCCATACACTTAATGGCTTTATCCCATGTTTGGTTTTCAAGCTTTAAAAGGTATATATTATGTAATACGAGCAGTAGTGATTAAGTGGTAGAATCAACACTTTTAAATGTGAGAGGTTCTCTGTCTTAAAGCCTCAGCCATGACCCCGGGAATACTGTGGCCAATTTGTTTCTCCTTCATAAGTGACATACTACTGAGTTTGTACGTGTTTTCTGAGGGAGAATTGGGAGAGAGAAGAAATCAATAAATTAAAAAGATTGAATACTTAAAAGAATAAAATCAAAGAAGAAAACTAACCCTCTGCTCTGAAGTTGCTTTCAGTCTTGCTTCGGGTGAAAAAAATTAAATTTACATGTACACAGACGCATAATATATATAGTTAGATAGGCAGATAGATAGAAAGATAGATAGATAGATAGATTGATAGATAGATGGATGGATGGATGGAAAGATAGATAGATAGATAGATAGATAGATAGATAGATGGATGAAAGATAGATAGATAGATAGATAGATAGATAGATAGATAGATAGATAGATAGATAGATAGATAGATAGATGGATGGATAGATAGATAGATGGATGGATGGATAAATGGGAAGATAGATAAATGAATGGATGGATGGAACCTAAATATTTGTTATTTATAAAAGGTTTAATGGTAATCTATGCACATGACTCTT
>RDPX01000021.1:1556753-1571620 GCA_003991215.1 Morbakka virulenta | reverse complement strand
AAGAGAAAGAAGTGCAGGGGGAAAAAGTAAGGAACTGAGAAAAAGTGAAAGGATACAGGGAACGGCAGTGAGAACAAAAAGATAGTGGAAAAAGAAGAAATGAAACGCAGAGAGGGGAAAGAGAGGTAAGGGAATGGGAAAGGAGCAGACAGAACGGTGTACGGCAGGTGGGAAGAGAGGAAGGGAAGGGAGAGAAAGAGAGGGAGAGAGAGAGAGAGAGAGAGAGAGAAAGAGAAAGGGAGTGTGTGTGTGTGTGTGTGTGAGAGAGAGAGAGAGAGAGAGAGACTGTGTGTGTGTGAGAGAGACACACACACAGAGAGAGACAGAAAGACAGACAGACAGACACAGACACACACAGACACACCCCAGACACAAAGAGAGAGACAGACACACATACACAGACAGATAGACAGAGACAGATACAGAGAGTGCAAGGAGGACCCGGTGTTGTAGATGACGCAATATAATTTTATTTCGCATTTTTTTTACTTTTGTGGTTTAACAATAGATACTTTATCGTACCCGAAATAAAATTTTGAAATTGCTAATTGGTTTTGCAATACTTTTTGAACTAATCACAACTAATCGACCATTTTTGTCTGAAATGCATACGCTTTTGTTTTCTCAGTAAATCAATAGGATCTATGGCCTACATATCTGGCATCACACCACCATATTCTCGTATACATATAGAATGAGCGTTTTCTTCTACATACATCCGTGTTCTTTTTTTGTTTCCACCACACTTTTCTTTAATTAATTAATATGTGTGCGTCAATAGTGATTAAGTGATAGATCTTCAGATTGCTATGCGAGAGGCTCGCATTTCAACCCTCATCAGATATTTTTTTTAAATGCACATTTTTTTCTCCATTAGCTGGAATATGCCATAACGTTACCTTAGGTTTGGTAAAATTGACATGGTATTTATGTATTCAATTTAGGATTAGTTTTTCCCTTTTCTTAGCCTTTTTTGGTTTTCAAGAAATCATCTCCTAACAATCCAGAGTGTTACCGTTGTGTTACCATTGATGTGATCCACCAGGAAAGGGTTAGGATGTCCAGAGACACGTTGTAAGAGATCGCCACTTCTCATGTCTTTGACGTCAACAACTTCATTACAGACACTTCACACAACCTACAGACACATGGCATGAGATCACCACTTGTCAGGTATTTGGTGGCAACATCTTTTTAGACACTGTACAAAACCTACAGACACTGCAAGAAATCAGCACTTTTCCTGTCTTTAACGTCAGCAATGTCATTATTGGCCATTTTAGATTTGAACAATATTCAAGTTTTTATGTTTTGTTGTAAAGCAAGAGAGAAGTAAAGAGATTCAAATAAGATTTAATTAAGGGGATTTAAATGAAATTTTCGTTTCTTGTTTTTCATTACCTCTTCCAGACACGCTGCTATTATGCCACCAAGTGGTAGTCCATTACTTCAAATAACCGACAATGATGAAAAAGAAACAAGACTCGTAGAATGGTACCCGAAACATCAGGCAAAAGGAGATCTGGATAATTACCTTACAGAATCCGATGATGAACTACAGGTGTGCTTCTTTTCAAAACATTTACTTCCTCGCCTTCGTATAATTTTCACTGCTTACTGTTATGAATTTTCTTTTAAATTCCTAGAATTGCGCAAAACACTTTGTGCATAATAGTGTAACAACACCGCTTCTGTACATCAGCTGTGATTGTATATTGCAATTAAAATTGTTCGTTTCGGTCGAAAGCTCTTTCAATGGCATTCGAATGCACCAGGACGTCAGAATAAGATATCATAGGTCGAGTGAAGTTTTTATAGATATGACAAGAAAAGGATCAAGAAAGCCTAATATTTCTTGACTGGCTGTCTAAAACAATTGAATATCATGCAGAAATTCATTTTGTGTACAAAGAGAAGATGATGATAACTGAATATAGCTTGTCTCCAATGCTCCTAAATGGGAGGCAGACCTTGCTCTGGCAGTTACTTTGAATTGTTTTAGCTCGAAAATTAGATGCTGTGCTATAGTATCTATAGCCAAATAACAGTTTTGCGTTGTCTTTTTGGCAGAACTCGATTAAGTTTTTGCTTAGTAAACACCAGAGATATGTTGTTNGGACCGAAAGAGGTGGAGTGGATGATCGTCAAAGTCCTAACAGGACATGGGACTGAGAGAGAGAGAGAGAGAGAGAGAGAGAGTGTGTGTGTGTGTGTGTGTGTGTGTGAGAGAGAGAGAGACTGTGTCTGTGTGTGTGAGAGAGAGACACACACACACACAGGAGAGACAGAAAGACAGGCAGACAGACAGACACAGACACACCCCAGACACAAAGAGAGAGACAGATACACATACACAGACAGATAGACAGAGACAGATACAGAGAGTGCAAGGAGGACCCGGTGTTGTAGATAACGCAATATAATTTTATTTCGCATTTTTTTCACTTTTGTGGTTTAACAATAGATACTTTATCGTACCCGAAATAAAATTTTGAAATTGCTAATTGGTTTTGCAATACTTTTTGAACTAATCACAACTAATCGACCATTTTTGTCTGAAATGCATACGCTTTTGTTTTCTCAGTAAATCAATAGGATCTATGGCCTACATATCTGGCATCACACCACCATATTCTCGTATACACATAGAATGAGCGTTTTCTTCTACATACATCCGTGTTCTTTTTTTTGTTTCCACCAAACTTTTCTTTATTTAATTAATATGTGTGCGTCAATAGTGATTAAGTGATAGATCTTCAGATTGCTATGCGAGAGGCTCGCATTTCAACCCTCATCAGATATTTTTTAAAAATGCACATTTTTTTCTGCATTAGCTGGAATATGCCATAAAGTTACCTTGGGTTTGGTAAAATTGACATGGTATTTATGTATTCAATTTAGGATTAGTTTTTCCCTTTTCTTAGCCTTTTTTGGTTTTCAAGAAATCATTTCCTAACAATCCAGAGTGTTACCGTTGTGTTACCATTGATGTGATCCACCAGGAAAGGGTTAGGATGTCCAGAGACACGTTGTAAGAGATCGCCACTTCTCGTGTCTTTGACGTCAAGAACTTCATTACAGACACTTCACACAACCTACAGACACATGGCATGAGATCACCACTTGTCAGATATTTGGTGGCAACATCTTTTTAGACACTGTACAAAACCTACAGACACTGCAAGAAATCAGCACTTTTCCTGTCTTTAACGTCAGCAATGTCATTATTGGCCATTTTAGATTTGAACAATATTCAAATTTTTATGTTTTGTTGTAAAGCAAGAGAGAAGTAAAGAGATCCAAATAAGATTTAATTAAGGGGATTTAAGTGAAATTTTCGTTTCTTGTTTTTCATTACCTCTTCCAGACACGCTGCTATTATGCCACCAAGTGGTAGTCCATTACTTCAAATAACCGACAATGATGAAAAAGAAACAAGACTCGTAGAATGGTACCCGAAACATCAGGCAAAAGGAGATCTGGATAATTACCTTACAGAATCCGATGATGAACTACAGGTGTGCTTCTTTTCAAAACATTTACTTCCTCGCCGTATAATTTTCACTGCTTACTGTTATGAATTTTCTTTTAAATTCGTAGAATTGCGCAAAACACTTTGTGCATAATAGTGTAACAACACCGTTTCTGTACATCAGCTGTGATTGTATATTGCAATTAAAATTGTTCGTTTCGGTCGAAAGCTCTTTCAATGGCATTCGAATGCACCAGGACGTCAGAATAAGATATCATAGGTCGAGTGAAGTTTTTATAGATATGACAAGAAAAGGATCAAGAAAGCCTAATATTTTTTGACTGGCTGTCTAAAACAATTGAATATCATGCACAAATTCATTTTGTGTACAAAGAGAAGATGATGATAACTGAATATAGCTTGTCTCCAATGCTCCTAAATGGGAGGCAGACCTTGCTCTGGCAGTTACTTTGAATTGTTTTAGCTCGAAATTTAGATGCTGTGCTATAGTATCTATAGCCAAATAACAGTTTTGCGTTGTCTTTTTGGCAGAACTCGATTAAGTTTTTGCTTAGTAAACACCAGAGATATGTTGTTTTATTCTATCAGTCAATCTTAAGAGCATACGGCCTATGTACCTGGCATCACACTTGCGCTATAACTCGTAAACAACCGTGCGTAATTTTGTGGCAGGCAAGGCTTCCGTTGCAGATGAAGGAAGAATCTGTCCCGAAATGAGAATTACTTTTGGTGCATAGTGTTGATGTATTAGACAGTTACTTTACCGCAAAGGTTTTCAAGTCTTTTTGTTAATTACCAAAGGTGGTCATTAAGACCACCTGTCATGGTCCAATAAGACCACCTGTCATGGTCCAATAGTAATAATGATAATTGTTAAGTAGTAGTACATAACAAGACATACCTAGTAGCATTTCTTAAAATAGATAACAAAGTAGGTATCAAGCATGACTCACTAAGAAGCCTCTTCCATTTTCACTGTGGCTATTTTGCAATAGCAAAAGGCAAAACCTGAAAATTTCGCAATTGACCACACAGTCACATGCATACTTAGTTATGTAGTTTATCGGTAGTCGCAGCTAAAACTTGTAGCTCATACTGAGCCAAGAAGTACTATTCAAATGAGTTGTCCTCAAGAGCGCAGATTTTCGATATACCATCACGCGTGGTTAACATTGTTGATACAATGTTCTATTGGATCAGAAGACTTCCTGTTACCCAAATCACTTGTTTCAAATTTTCAGAACGCCCAAGAACTTATTTTTGTTTTCACGGGCAATATAAAGGAAATTATAGCAGTTGTAAAATTCTGATCATTGCCAACTGCTATGGTGCAATTGTATCTATTTTGTACCCTTTACCACTTACTTATAACCTAATGTGAACAGTTCTTATTTTTTCCTTTTTCATTTCTTCCCAAAGTCACGGAGTTACAACGATGATATCGCAGTTTTGCACGTTCGTGGAACAGCAATGCCAATTGGTGTCGGCACAGAGGAAAATGATCATCTATCAGAATCCGCCTCACTTTCACTTTGGTCTACTACCAGATATTAAATTGATTTTTGAATTCCATGAAGTGAATGTGCTTAATTTATTAACCAGAGGGGAATTTATTTGAAAACCAGAGGAATAAGTTCAAATTAAGAGGGAGGAAAATGACGCTTTATGGGTCATTTTGCAGCCCAAGTCTTGTTATTTCCCTTATTTATTAAACTGTAAAATATCTTGACCATTGTAATATAGTGTAAATACGCATTTTTGCAGAGGCAAAAGCCATTGAAAATTATTAGTTGGAGCGAAATTTTGGGGTTTCTGATGATCCCCCCCACCCCGTCTTCAGCTGTCTGAAATGTTGGACCTTATCAGACAAAAAATGGCGTTGCGTTACTTGCGTCGATGACGCATGCTCCATATTTTAGTTGACACGCCGTTTTTACTGATATTTATGGCATTTTTTAGCAGTGCATGTTTGATGTACAGCAGACTTTATAGATCCGTAGGTTATTCTCTTTTCACCGGGTTTGTAGTTAGAGAAAAGAGAAAGAAGAGAGGTCGTGTTGTATTCTCTACCAGTTTGGTTTTAATAATAGACAAAATTGTTTTCGTGTTCGCATCCTTTAATACGCTGTAGCTTTTTTAGAAATGCAAGCTATTATTGCGCAGTTGCTTATTCTGTTTTAGACAGTAAAAAATCATCCGTGTACTTCGGTAACTTACTCACCATGCAAGGATCCATAAAAAATATGTTTTTCAAACATACATTGCAATGTACTCTGTTAAACAAAACTGTTTACAAGAAAAGGTTAAACTAAGGGTAACCTTTAGCGCAACTACCACGGTATTGAAAATTCCATTATCGATTTATTACGATCACAATGCCTACGTCGTGCCTTTATCCCGAGGAGATGCTTTCACTTATCGTATGCCATCAACAAAAGAACGTACCGTGACCACATGTTTTCATAAAACTTATGTATTAAGATAGCAATAACCAAAGTTAGAAGATATAATGATAATTTATTCATTTATAATAAATAAAATTAATTAATTAAAAAATGGTCATGTTGAAAATATCACCAAGAGCTGCAGTTGCAACGATAGACAAGATATTCTTCGTACCTTCTGAGCTTTATCACATATATTTTCGGAGATAAAATTATAATTGGAAAAGCAAATAAAAATAAAAAGTGCGACAAAAAATCGCCTAAGAAAATAGACAATCGTTTGCACTATGAAGGCTGTTACCTTGCCTAAATGTTAAACTCGAAAAATAAAAATTTAAAATAGCCGAGGCCAAGTTTCCAAATGACAACTCAATAATTTTATTCCAATTTAATCTGATTTATGGATTTCAACCAGATATATGTAATGGTTATCAATTTTGACAGAGAATAAAAAGAAAATCCTTGGTTCAAAACTTATTTTACAAGTATCCAGCTACGTCTTAAGGGACATTCTCAACACCGCGCGGTTGATTACTTACTTAAGATAAAGAAATTTGGTGTCATTTACACTTTAAAAAACAACGGGTCCCATTATGTTGCACAGCTATTTTGAACAAAAAATCAGGCCCTTAAAACAAAAGCCTAACTACCTTAGCTTCTTCCCTACGCCTTTGCTTTCTGCCCCCCAGCTTTGCCAGTTCATAGAGCTGCTGCTGTGATGTAACATTTAAAGAAAATAGGTCTTGAATCTTTTCTGAAGTTCTTTAATGTTAGTAATATGATTTTCCCAGTTGATTCTGTTAAGGTCAAAAGTTTCGTACTTCCCTACTTACATTGCCTTTTTCCAAACCATGGTTTTAAAAATCGTGCTTAAAAGACCTTTCCATAGGTCAATGTTTCAAAATGATCATGGAAAGAGATTTTTGTTTTTCGTATACCAACGACAAAGAATGCTGTCAACGTTAAAAATTTATAATGGAATTAGATCGGTGAAGGAATATCTAAGTTGAATGTTGGGGTAATTCTGAAATATCCTAAATAAAAACTTCTCTTATCTCTGACAATTATTAATTATGGTCTATGATTTGGAAAATAATCGTTTCGGAAAACCTAAAGTTGCTGCCCCTGAAAACTGTCGACTTAATTTATCCTCATATTTACTCGGCTTCATCAAACTCCAACTCAAAAAAATACCAAACCCGGCCACTCATTCGGAGCTACGGCTACATTTGGGCGGAATTGCAGTGGCAACAGGTACTTTCACTATCCTCTAAAAAAATGTTTGGCACAGTTGTTGATTGGTACCATATTGACTGAGCCTCTTTCACGCCCCTAAAGCATCAACACAGCAGGTCTGTGAATGTGAAACTTGCATCTTGAAACTTCAATAGCAAAGCAAAGCAACGTCCAGCCTGATACCCTTCCTGGAGCAAGACACGTGCGCTTGTACATACTGCACAGGTGTGAGCCTGCAAATAACATGTCAACACTTAAGCACTTCATTCCACTTTCGCTTGTTTCGAATAAGTTCAACATGGTTTTTAGTGAGAATTTCCCTTAAATACGATAGATAACAACAATCATTTTTATTGGTATTAGCTATAACGGGGGAAGCATGAAAATTGGTCACGAAAATCAATGGCGTTTTTGACATCGTAATACCATTGGCTATTTCTTCGTCCGAAACACTTCATAAAAAATAAGTATGACCGTACCCATGACGGAAGCCGCTACCCGTAACGCACCTAAATTGTAAAGACAAAACCGTATATATGTACGAGAAAGAGCAAACGCAATGAAGGGCAAAAAAGTTTTGGCAAATACGTATCAAATAAAAATTCCCAATTTACAACTAATATTACAACTAGCCATCTTTGTATCAGACAGCACCTGTACAAGATACAGTAAATAAATTAAGATGGGATCATTTATATTTTGATGTTAATTTCATGAAGCTGCGGTATTTTTCGGCCAAGACAAAGACAAAAATCCATATATTTAATTTTTATTACTACGGAAAGGGGTGCTAAAAGTAATGCTAATATGGCCGTATAATTCTATCGAATGCCAGAAAAGACTGGCGAGGTGATCAATACTTGTACATTGTACCTAAATGATGTACCTTCCACGAGATACATCAATTTGTATGCTCATGATAACAAAAAAAACAGTACTTCTTCGGGAACAAGATTAAAAAAATATTGACGAACAATTAGACGGTCCAGATACAGTGTAGAGGGTGCTTCCCGGCTAAATAGGAGTCGTTTTGCTTGGGCAACTTGAAAATCTGGTATGGGCAATGTAAATAAAAACAGCGTGATACCTTCTGTACCTAAAGAGTTGGTTCAATACCCACTGGGTAGTGTATAAACAGTTCGCATAGCACGTTGCTACATAAAAATATGCTGGATAGATAGTTTTAAAATTTTTGTTTATTTTAATGGACATAGTGCGGATTAATGCCACTTTCCCCAGTCTATTTTATGGCAAGGATGGCAGAAGCAGTATTGTTTCTTTCCTTCTTTTCCTTTGTGCAGTAATTCCAGGGATATTTTTTACCGTCAAGGATTAAAAAGTTGGGTGAAAACAATTTGCTGCAACTATGGTGTGGTCAACATGAATAAATTGGGGTACATGACTTGTGGGTGAAAGGGTGAGAAAACAGGAAAGAACAGGCAGTTGTTCTGTCCTATAGACAGAGCAGGAAAGAGGGCCATTAAGATTTAAGCGCCACTCCTCTTCCTCCAAAATTTAACAGAAGGAAAAAGGCATTCTGAGCAAAACCTGGCTTTCGAATGAACCTAAAATCAAATATAAATGACCTCAATAACCCACATACAGGAAAACATTGGAAACAACAAAAGCTTCCAACTAGATTTCCTTACAATTACTGTCATTTACATAAAAAAATTCCATCTGGCAGTGATTTAATGCGTGTACCTGTCATCATTAATCTACGAAGAGAAATAGAAGTATTCAATATATCACAATTTCCACAGTTTACTATTATATAATTATTAATTACGTTGTTCACTGCAAATGTTCCGCAAAATTCCGACCTAAATTTAGGTCGTAGGTAACCCAGAAATCACTTCAAATCTGCAGAAAACTTGCAGCAATGCAATCAATGTACGGAAAAATAAATAAAATATTTCGCTTCCAAAACCAACAACCAAGTAAAAAAAAGTCCCCATAAAGTCTTACTGGGGGCATTATTTCATATTCGTTGACACATATATGTCTAGTCTATAATCAAGTTCAAAAACCATAATCAAGCGAATACAACTGTCAAAAAAATTGATAAAGCCAGTAATTACATGGCTATTGGAAGTTATTGAGATACAGTTATTACCACCGCTTTGTTGACAAAAAGAGGAGCTTCTGATTTTCCATTGCTTTTAATCTTCTCCGGTAGTTGGAAAATTGGCTCCGGTTAATTGCCCACCCGGATGATTGGGCCCTCCGTTTTTTCATTTTAAGGTAAACTCATCAAATAAAGAAACCCCTAAACCGTTAGAATTTGTTTCAGCCGAAAACTAATACATACATAAAATATCGTTAATAGCAACATGTCTCAAGTATTTTATGACTATATATGCTGCGCTACAGCAATATATCATATTGGATAGTTCCTGACCAAACACTCTTTGTAGTCTTCAAACATAACGATTCTTAAGCCAGTTCAACTAGAATGCAAATTGTGCTCAATCCTCCCGAGGTAATCGATTGTTCGTCAATTGGAGTAATCGCCAACAATCCTCAGCATTGGTGCAGGATGACCCCCAGCTATTGTAGAATTGATAAGCGAAAAATACCTTTTTCTTTCTTCCCAACAATTAAAAATTAATAAAAAGTTTGGATGGTATGAAAGAAGATGCCCCTGAAAGCTACGATAGCATCCCACCACACCATTATTCGTTCGCGGTAACTGATTGTCTGTTCAGTGGGACATATTCCATAGTTACGTGGCAAATAATGAAGCACGATGGAGTGCGTTGTGACTGCATCTTTCTATGTACCAATTGTGGTTGTAGCGCACTTGAATATCTAAACGAGTTTGCATTGACACCCAAAGGTAAAAAAAGTTAAATTCCGTTGTAAAAGTTAAATTCCATTGTATTTTTATGGTTGCTTAAAGGGCAAGAAAAAGCGAAAGGGGACGGGTTTTGTGCCACCTTAATCTCCATCATTAAGAGTCCAATAAAATTGCACACAAAAAATTCAAATCGGCAAAGCTCGCAAACCACGGTGTCCAATTCAAAAATAAACTGTCTATAACTACAGATTACCTGCATTTTCATTTATAATATCTAAAAACCACGGGATTTCGTAAATCTAAACTCTACACAAACGTTTTTGAATCATTGCATGCATCATAAGTACGAAGTAGCTGTTGTTAAATGAAAATCGGGAGAACTTTGTTGGCCATTCTTGTAAAGATATTTTAATGGTTACAAATTTGAATACAATAAAAAACCCAGCGGGCTATGGATAGTTCCTAATAATTTCAAAATAAAGCAAACAACACACTATTGTATCATATAACTAAAATGTGCAAAAATATACCTCCATGCCTAAGTCCCTATTTTTCCCGACGCCTTTCTTTAATTTTAACTCAATCCTGCAATGAAAAACGATCAATTTAAATAAATGTTGCAAGTACCTCACGGAAAACACACACATACACACACACACACACACAAACACACACAAATACGCACACACACATACACTTTTCCTCTCACTTGATCCAGACACAACGTAGGGAAAAACCCAACTGGCTGTTGCCGTTGCTTAACGAAGATTCTCATATGTATAGTATATATAATACTTTTCCTTAAAACAGCTATCATAAACTAATTAATATCTTCATCATAGCTACAAAAAACCCTTTAAAACACACATTAAAACGCAAAACTTGTTCATGATGGGGATGTGAAAATAACGTTTAAAGTTTAATAATTTCATCAATATCTGTCTCGAAATCCGAGGGGAGGTTTATCTCCTCTATATATCCAGTAACCACCGCCATAGAGTACACAGCTACCATACCAATTACGACTAAGCAATAAAGGGCATTAACTNTATATATATATATATATATATATAAAGCTTTCGATTCGGTTATCCGTATTAAAGTGCTCAATACATAAATGCAGAGCGTAATATAAGATATGATAAGTTGGAAAGAATCAAAAAACTACACAAGCCATTTCGACAAGCGACAAGCTTGTCGAAATGGCTTGTGTAGTTTTTTGATTCTTTCCAACTTATCATATCTTATATATATATATATATACTCAATCTGCAGACAGTACTGTTTCGCCCCTTGTGGGCGCATCCGTGCAGCACAGAGCCTCCGAGAAACAACTCTCTGGCCATATTGCCGGAGCAAACACAGGTTAAAGAGTTATTGTGGGATCCTGCCAGAGTGCTCAAACTACGCTTGCGCAGTGAGCATATACATATATATATATATATATATATATATATATATATATCAGATACAGCTTGATTTCAGATTAACATTTAAACAAATGACTTAAAGAATGGGGAGGGGGGAGAGGGACCAGCTTGGTTGCATCATGGTAATGCTGAGTTTGAGCTATACAACTGCCATCTAATAATATAAATATTTAAGCTGATTGTTTAAAATTGGGAAAAAACATGAATGATTGAAATTATCTTTAAGTTGTATCTTAGCCACTAATACCAACTAAGGAATGGTCTCTTAAATGGCTCAAATAGTCAGTTCACCTTAACTGGTTTTTTGAATACAGAATAATGTCTGCAAAAATTACAAATGGCACACAAAAGCAGTCATATTTCTACAAATGATGAGAGCTTGTCATGTAACCTGTGTTCTGCATGTTCTGTGAGGAAATGCATCATCTGATACTATCACATTTCAAATATATTTTTTATTTGCCTTATGCTTTAAAAGAATTTTTTATTTGTTTAATGCTGGCTTTATAACATATTTTTTGCATGCCTTACATATCACAGAATGAAGACAACATTGTGTGACTATTCAAGTGGAACAATGTTTTGACAGGTGACTTACTCTTTTCTGGTGGAGGCTCTGAAATCCCCATTGTTGCAACTGCCTGTATCAAATATGATAAAGAAGACGAAGTTGAAAATGTAGCTTGCCATGACGTGTTTTTTTGCTAATAAAATAATTCCCAATCTTAAAACCCCTTATTTTAAACATGAGAAATATACCTTCATAAATGCTTTGTGAACTATAAAGAAATGATTTAATACTCTCGATTTAGTCTAAACTGGCATACAAAAAATCATCTTTACTATATGAATAACATTCTAAAAAGTACAAGACAAATTACTATCATATGATAATTATAAAAAATTATACATAGGAGATGGCCTCAAATAAAGTGACCTACTCCTATACAAAAATGAGAGGATTTAAGTTCTTTTTGTATACTTAAAGAGAGGAGAGAAGGAGGGAGAGAGAGAGAAGGAGGGAGAGAGAGAGAGAGGGAGGGAGAGAGGGAGAGAGAGAGGGAGAGAGAGGGAGAGAGAGAGGGAGAGGGAGAGAGGGGNACGGAAAACACACACATACACACACACACATACACACACACACACACACACACACACACACACAAATACGCACACACACATACACTTTTCCTCTCACTTGATCCAGACACAACGTAGGGAAAAACCCAACTGGCTGTTGCCGTTGCTTAACGAAGATTCTCATATGTATAGTATATATAATACTTTTCCTTAAAACAGCTATCATAAACTAATTAATATCTTCATCATAGCTACAAAAAACCCTTTAAAACACACATTAAAACGCAAAACTTGTTCATGATGGGGATGTGAAAATAACGTTTCAAGTTTAATAATTTCATCAATATCTGTCTCGAAATCCGAGGGGAGGTTTATCTCCTCTATATATCCAGTAACCACCGCCATAGAGTACACAGCTACCATACCAATTACGACTAAGCAATAAAGGGCATTAACTTATACTAAATCTTTAGGTATACCTGTGTTTTGATGACTTCTTTTTTTTATGAATGGCTAAAACGCAAAAGTATAATATATTAGTACACAAAATGCACAACTTCATTACACTTTCAGTTTGCCTTAATTGAAGCAATTTATCCGAAACAACGGAGTAGCCTTAAAATATGTTCTGGCATTGTTAATTCTATTTGACATGGCAACAGCAACAGCAACAGCAACAATAACAAAAACAAAACGAGCTGAAAATTCAAGCTATAAAACACCTTCCACTCTGGACAAAACCAGCTCCTATGAAATGAAATGACAGCATAATTTCATTAATGATGGGTTCAGTTGTATTCGTTAAAAAACATGTCGCGTTGTATTACGTCACTAAGAAACATTGCTAGGAGACGGTAAGGCTTACTAAAGCGTACAGAAAACAACATATGTTCTGTTCTATTTCTTAGATGTTGGAAAATCTGATTATATCCCTACAATTAAAAAAACAGCAATTTGGAAAACAACATGAAAGGGAGAAAGAATGACATTCCTAGGTTCTGCTCATAAAGACATGTTCACGAACAAGCACAAAGAGGGGGTATTAACGCAAAAAAAGTTTGCAGTTTCCAGAATAGAAGCTAGATTACATAGAATTGCAACTAATTTCACGCAGAACATGAACATTGCAGGGCTGGCAATTAAGTGGTTGATGGAAGCCCACGAGAAAAGCAATACTCAAGAATTACTATTTGTAAATATATTTTAATCAAGCAATATCAAATAAGTTATTATGTACCTTTACTGACTTTCCCTGTCTGGCTTGTGTCTGGCTCGTGTAGTTTCGCCTCAAGATGACTTATTTCTTCTGTGATGTCAAAAAAGAAAAGCTATTATAAACAAATAAAGTAGGCGGCTCATCAAAAATAAAAATTACAGATGGTAACGTATTACAATGTATTAATATTCTGAGAAAGGAAGAAAGAAAGAAAGTCCCATGTGGATACGGTTTAAACCGTATTAGCATTTGTATATAAAAAAGCTTGTACAGTATTTGTAGCATTATTGCCTGATGATCGAAATATCGTGAAACTATTAGTTGCAATCATAGTTCTTATTTTTCGTGTTTTACCTTATGTATATTGCTCTGCTATATGCATTGAGCACTTTTTGATACGAATACACAAAATTACACACACACACACACACATATATATATATACTCAATCTGCAGACAGTACTGTTTCGCCCCTTGTGGGCTCATCCGTGCAGCACAGAGCCTCCGAGAAACAACTCTCTGGCCATATTGCCGGAGCAAACACAGGTTAAAGAGTTATTGTGGGATCCTGCCAGAGTGCTCAAACTACGCTTGCGCAGTGAGCATATACATATATATATATATATCAGATACAGCTTGATTTCAGATTAACATTTAAACAAATGACTTAAAGAATGGGGAGGGGGGAGAGGGACCAGCTTGGTTGCATCATGGTAATGCTGAGTTTGAGCTATACAACTGCCATCTAATAATATAAATATTTAAGCTGATTGTTTAAAATTGGGAAAAAACATGAATGATTGAAATTATCTTTAAGTTGTATCTTAGCCACTAATACCAACTAAGGAATGGTCTCTTAAATGGCTCAAATAGTCAGTTCACCTTAACTGGTTTTTTGAATACAGAATAATGTCTGCAAAAATTACAAATGGCACACAAAAGCAGTCATATTTCTACAAATGATGAGAGCTTGTCATGTAACCTGTGTTCTGCATGTTCTGTGAGGAAATGCATCATCTGATACTATCACATTTCAAATATATTTTTTATTTGCCTTATGCTTTAAAAGAATTTTATTTGTTTAATGCTGGCTTTATAACATATTTTTTGCATGCCTTACATATCACAGAATGAAGACAACATTGTGTGACTATTCAAGTGGAACAAT
>RDPX01000021.1:1537159-1555855 GCA_003991215.1 Morbakka virulenta | reverse complement strand
GGGAGAGAGGGAGGGAGGGAGAGAGGGAGGGAGAGAGGGAAAGAGAGTGGGAGGGAGAGAGGGAGAGAGAGAGACAGAGAGAGAGAGACAGAGAGAGGGGGAGGGAGAGAACATATGGGTGAAAAATGATGATAATTTTGATTCTCTAAACTAAATTTCAATACTCAGGTAAAACATTTATTCTTAACCCTCATCCTTGAGCGGCTTTTAGCCTTGATGTGTGGTGACTCACTGGTACATAAAAAAATTAAATGGTCAAAAAACCAAAAATTAAACAGTGGATGGAGTTAACCCTGTGTTAACTGTTAACCCTTACTGTTACACTTGCACAAGCTCCTCTCTCAGCTCCAAGGGTATCACCAAGGTAGCAAAACGTCTGGACAAGTTCAATTTCCTCACCCTCTAAGTCGCAGGTTGCCTTTCCTTCTGTGCACCTCTTGCAGCTAAAATGGTTACTTTCTGTCACTTTGCCCTTTATTCCACTGCACTGTTTATGTGCCCAGTGCTTGAGAGTACCACAATAGATTGAGTTGCTCCCAACTCTCTTCCCATCATAATCATCATCATCCTATTCAGTTTTACGTCCATTTTACATGCTGGCATGTGTTGGAGGGTTCAATAAAAAAAATTTTGAATTATCTTTCTGACAAAAATTGATGCACAAATATGTCATCAGACTTGACTTGTTTCAAAATATTAATTACAAAAAATTTTAAATCAGGAAATTAGTCTGTGTGTATATTTAGTAATGCAGTATTCACTGAACTTGCTGTAGCTATTCCAAGTGGGGAGATATCTTTAAACAAACTGTTTTTCTCTTTCTTATTTTATTTGTCTTGTATCTTTCTTCTATAATAGCCCTTTCTACTGCTAAGTAGCTTCAACAACTCTTTGAGACATTCACTTACAAAACTTCCAGCAAACTAAGAAAAAACAATGTAACATTTTCTGTCCTGTTATAGACCATTTCATTCAGAGCCCACGATATTGTTCTTTTCTTCCTTGCTTCAGGTCAGACAATCCATTGACTTTAAAAGAAAGAGACTCTGTGTTGCTTTTGTGGCCTTGCATTAAAGACTTATCCTACCCAGGCTTGTCTCAAAGTTAGGAATAGTGTGAAAGTGTTGCTTCTTTTGTCCCACTTTTTCAAAATTCATTTTTGCAGTGGGTAAGCAGAGATTTATACCTTTCACACTGGAACTCTAAAATATAGCAAAAACTTGCACACATAAAACTGCTGAAATGAATATATATATATATATATATATACATTCATTTCAGCTCTTTTATGTATATATTATATACATATAATATATACATACATATAATGTATATAGATATATATAGATATATATTCATACTTGTGTAAACATTTACGTTTCAAGTGCTACGATAGCTATAAAATCATATTCAAATGTTAAATTTTTCTAATTTGAAAATCAAGCTCTATTTGGAAAACAAAGGATAAAAATTAAAAGTTAAATCTTGCCTGCAAAGAAATTTTAATAAGAACTGCCAGTGGGTAACTTTTGATCTTTTTTATAAAAAGTGCCGGGAAAATGTGTTCATTTACAAGAATGTTAATTTACAAGAAGAAAAAGATTTCTGACATGACTGCATCAGGTACTCACAGCATGCGATGTGATGGATGACTTTGAAAAAAGTCGCTCTGATTCTTTGAATTTTCTATTTCTTTTTTCAACCTTTTGATTGGGTCCAGCTCTGTAAATACATCATTCAAATAAAAAATATTAGCAGTAGCAGTTAATAACACCAAGAATATACCTAAAAGATACTTTACATTACCTGTATTTAGTGTGCAAAAAATAAGCTCCCAGATTTTTTTACAAAATAAAGATTGAAAAGTGGCCGAAATGAACTAAGGCTTGCTGATTAATACAATTCTCTTAAAACTACACCACTTTAAATGAAATGGAAAATTTCAAAACTTTACTGTTAGAAGAGACCAGTAATTTTTGTACCAATTAAATATTTGAAAAATTTCATTCTTGTTTGGTCAACATGATTCTATTGGCCTACCAAGTGCCTAAATAGCATATTATAGAGTAATCATTTTTATGCATTAAGAACCATACAAGGAAAAATGCCAATGAATATATGACACTGGGAAGAAAAGACTGAAAAAAATTAAGTCAAGATATGAGTTAAATTTAGACTTATAAACATATGATGGAGAAGCGCATTCAGATGTCTTGAAGAGTTCCACTAGTCATCCAAAGGGGAAAAGTACATTCATTAGGAATAGTTACTACATTGAGGAGCAACAACTGCATAAGAATAATGTTGAAAGAAACAAGTCACAGGAGCTGGATAAAACTGTGCTGATACCATCTAAAAAAGCTCATTAAAACACTTGCAGTTTCAATACCTATAAATGACTACATCAAGCCAAATTCTGTTGATGGAACGAAGGCTTTAAGAGTAATTTGGATTTATGGGCCATCCCTCAAGAGAAGCAACCTTAACAACATTACCATAAAAATGATAGTCTATGAAAATTGGAACACAAGGCATTTGATTGAAGAAAATATCTTACATTTTTGCTGCATTTAAAGAAACGAGCCAAATTTTTAGGTTCTCTTGACAGATGGTGAAATTTGGTAGATGGAAGCCAAAGAGGGCATACTACATCTGGCCAACCATTGATTATATATACTGTGAGTGTCCAAGCAGCATGATTTAAAAATATCTGTGTGTGTGTGTGTGTGTGTTGGGCTTCACATCATGTATTGTGATTCTGCACTTCTCACAGTTATATTAATATCCTAAATAAGAGAATAAGACTGAAAAAGGCAGGGCAGTTTTCCCACCATGTGGATTCATCACTTCAACAAAAAAATTCAAAAAAATACTTTTAAGCAACTAATAATCAATATGAGGGGCCAGAATCAGTCTTTTTACATATAGAGAGAAACTAGAGCAGGGGATAATAGTGTGCTTGTGACAGCTAAACCTGACATTTGTAGAACATTTATCAACTAGCTGATAGCCAAGAGAGTACACTGTGGAGAAAGAATGGTAATGCTTCAAGCCCTCAAATAAAGAGACGTAAACACTTTGATGGTCAATGAATGATTTAACATTATTTTTGTATCTAATTTTAGTATCTGAATATGATATCTGTATGAGAACGTGTTTTTCAAATTTGGCATCAAATGTGACATCTGTCAGGGAAGCTTTTTGCATTTGTTAATTTTGAGACATCATTTCAATATGAAGTTTTTTTCATATTTACAGATCTTTACATTCAACATTACATCCTTTCAGTGACATGCTAATGCTGATTCCATTCATTGTCATTGCATTATGATTAAAAAGTTCTGGTAAAAGTTAACACTGGCATGCTTTTTTAATGGTACCTTAGATTTTATGAATTGGCATCACAAGTCACAACAGTTACTTTTGATGCTATTGGTGTCAACACTGAACATTACTGAAATAGATGATAAGTATATATCTTCAAGACTTTGCTGAGACAATACAGATTATGTAGGAAGAAGGGTATTGAATTAAGTCCCTGGTAGGAGGCAAAGAGGGGGGCAGAGGAAAAGGTTGAAGGATGTTATTGACATATATATGGAGGCTTTTATTGCAAGGGTTGCTGATGTGACAAACAGAAAAGGCTTGAGATGGCTGATCTGCGGTGGCGGCCCCAGCTGGATATAGCCAAAAGACAAAGAAGAAGAAGAAGAGCAAGAAGAACAAGAAGAATAACAAGAACAAGAAGATAAGAGTATCTCTCACATTTGCTTAGGCCAATAGTTTTATAAAGGTTGTAAAAAATACCTTCAGGCCTGTAAGGTAATGGTTGTAACTGTGTTGCGCCTTCATTAAGGTAAAAAATTTTACAAATGCAGATTAGCAAGTAAATTTGAAGCAGTTTTCAGTGTTTTTATGATAATTTTTATTATAGTGAATAACATATCACTCATTGCATGTCTATATTACACTGTCACAATTGTTAATGCACAAGCATAGTGGCTTGTTTCAAGGAAAGCATCTTCAAAACTCTCATCCTACTATTAAAAGTTTTCATAAGCCATAAGATGCAGTATTACACTGGCTACTCTTAAGAGTTTGTGAGTCTAAAGTAAGATTTAAAGAGCCCATTTTGATGGCTGTAAATTTTGCAAAACTATTCAATTTCTTCATCAAAAATTTAGACACATAAAGGTTGGCAACATATTGAAAAAAATGGGTCAGTTGTACTTATATCTCACTTTAAAAGCCTAGTAATGGGAAAGATGCCAAAACAAAGGGCATTGTAAGCATAGAAGGCCTATGGTAAAAAAAGACAAAAAGAACCAGTGCAACTGATCAAAATATTTCCGAACATGTAAAGTGTGCCACAGTCATAGGATTACTAGTTCTTCCTCTACCCTATATCTTCCAAATTTTAGTGTCATACATCTTTTACTGCTTTATCTCTTTTAAAATCCCCTACCTCCATTTATTCAACCATTTTTCCAGCACGGATATCACAGTCCCTACTGGCACTAGATTGAATTTCTGTGGTTTGATCAGCTTTGTCATCTTCATTTACCTTTTGAGAAGAGTAGAGCTTTGTGGCAAGAGCATTGTTACCTGAGCTAATAAGGGTGTGGCATTGACTTATCTTTGGAACAGGTATTGCAGATTGGAAAATTTCTGACAAATTGAAAGATGTTGATTGCTCTTCTAGTTCAGTGTTCGTAATTTTAAAAATTATCACATTTTTTACATCTGAAACAGTTGTAATGAAACCCTTACATAAATAAATAAATAAATAAATAAATAAAATAAATAAATAATAAATAAATAATAAATAAATCATTTATGATACACAATCTGTTCTTTGTCTTTTCCCATGCCCTGCACTTCAGTGCTACTCCAATACCATCAACTGGACCTTTGCCGTGACTTGTTGCAAAAAAAATTCCAGTTTATGGTAACATCATTCTTTTCTCTTAGGAAATCAAGTGCTGGCTGTCCCTAATATAGCAGTTTATGGAACAGGATATGCCTCTAGCTTGATTCCAATATCATTTATAAAGTTTGGAAACATTTTGAATACACTACCTAGAGCTCCACCAACAATTGGTACCACCATAACATTGCTTAGATTCCAGTTGCCAATCAAGTCACAATCAAGCCAGAAAAAATACTTAGTTTAGTTTCACCAGTATGTATATATTGTAGTTTCAATATTGTGACTCATGGGACAAAGTTTCAAAATTAAATTCCTCCCATCAATGCAAAGACAGTGAGTAAACATTCATTTCTCCTTAGCACCCTTACAAATAACAACAGAACTGGAAGTGAAGTTCTTTTGGTTCTTGTTACTATAAGGATATACAGAAACTTTTATTTCATATCGTGACTCACAGGACAAGATATCTGTGAGTGTTTTAAAACGTATTTTAGAAAAGATTGGTAGACTGACTGTTACTTACTTATTCATAGATTTTCAGAATGGCTTATCATGAGACAAAAATAATTATAAAATTATTACCAAGTACCTAATTGTGCCTGAAAAAGAACAACAAACCTATCACACTTTTCAGGAAAAGAATTATCTAAGGCTGTACCTCGAGGCAGGAACAGTTCCTAAATATCTAGCAGAATGTTTTACAATGCAAATTTTGTTAATTCTTACACTTGAGACATCATATGACATTATAAGACACAAACAAACTAATTTCCTTCAATTTCATTTTTAAGGGTACATGTTTACATTACTGTGAAATGGCTGATTTTTGTATCTGTAATAGCTAAATAGCACAACCTAAGACCAGAGTGAACCCATACAGTGGAAAGTTCTTGTGCTAAAACAAAATAACTGGGAATACAAATAAATGTCTAAACACAACTTACTTATTTGTAAGTAACCGATCCCATCCACGTATGATATTTCCATATAACTGAGTATCTTCTAAGTAGCTTCCTTCAAAGGCATAAATCTGTCGTTCTAGATTTGCAAGACTTTCCTATACAAAATAAATCAATATGTTATTCATTTGAGTACAGAGCATTGTAATTTTACACAAGCTATTCTATTTAAATGGTCTACATATTTTAGAACACTTTTTCATTTAGGAAGTGTGCCATTTCAGCCTGGTAGTGTAACTTTTAGGATAATAGTCTAGTTATGAAAAAGAAATCCTCCTGAATCAGGACTACAAAATAAAGAACTTTCACCTTCCCCTGCCCCATTTGTTGTTTTAAAATTCTCATAACCCAAATGACTGTATATAGATTCAGATGGTTTGTTTCATGACAAGACTTGGTGCTTCACACTCTCAAGGTACAGTATGGTAAGCACCCTATACTGTCAAGCAAATTTTCCTATAAGCTACCACATGACCTGAAAATGTTAAACAGGGTAATTATGATATAAACATGCATATATATATTTCCATATAACTGAGTATCTTCTAAGTAGCTTATACATATATACTATATATACACACAAAGATTCTTTATTCAACTGATCCGCCAAGCATTCATACCATGCTAAGGAAAGGCCAAGAGTCAGGTGGTTAGGGTTTCTTGTTAGGATGCCAGAAACATGCCCCCAAGCTATTGTTCCGTGGGGAACTCTGGTAATGTAAGTGTTCACAAGGTGGGCAGTAATGGCCTCAAATGGAAACTTTAAGTCTCTTTAAAGAGCTTTGAGATCAACCCCAACACTTGAGAGACTGCAGAGCTAAATCAAACAACCTGGCAAAGCTACTACAGCAAAGATGCAAGCTCCTACAAACAGAAGAGGATTGTTGATGTTCAATAAAAATGTGAGCTGAACAACCCCACAGACAACTCCCTGTCCCTAGCTCCTGCAGGCCACCTGTGCCAAACTTGAAGCTTCCAAGTAAGGATCAGACTGATTAGCCAAAGCTGGATACAATGTGTCATCTATTCTTCCTCTTCCAATGTACTTGGTCACATTTGATAATGACAAATGTTTGTATATATATATAAAAACAAGAATCATGTATTTGAAGAACCAAAAAGCACAAATTTAAGTACACAATGACAAGAAAAATCACTACAGTTTTGGTACAACTTCCAAGCTCCTTGTATTGCATTCATTAAGCAATGCCCTGTGTATTCATACAAGTATTCCCACAATCACATTTCACTCCAATGTACCCATCTGCTAAAAGCATATCCTACTTGCTTCCTTGAATTCAATAATACAGAGTTCCTTTTCTGTGAGCCTATTTGAAAACACTTGTCATTTAGAAATCCATTTTCTTCAATGGCCCTAGATAGTTACATGTAATCAGGGCATTCAAATAAACTATTCATAGGTTTTCTTTGGCATGCAAAAGTCAGAACATTTTAAGCTACAGGCAGTTTCTTAGATTTGCAAGCTGGCGATCACACCAAAGTATACATGAAAAAAAAGTCGAAACGTCTTTAATACCATCATCGCGAGGTAAATGCAATTTCAACAGGGCATTTTAAAACGTTGACTGCAACAGACCAACACAGCCTGGGCATAAAATTATCACAAAACAAGGGTACTTTCTCTGTCATACAATTATCAAGACAGGGATACTTTCTCTTTCGTAGCCGAGTTAACTGAAAACCAAAACCTTGGGTCTTTTAAGACTGGTGTAAGCGTCAATCCAGCCTATTACTATTGAGTAAGGTACCTCCAATAAAACACACTGAATTTTATGAATAACCTTTTAAAAATATCAAATGGTCAACTGATATAAGTGTAAGTCTATATATAAATACCGAGAAGCAAAAAATCCCTTTATTTGCAATTTTCATTCAGTTTATTTCCGACAAAAAATGTAATACTTTTAATTAAAATTTTCCCATCATAATAAACTTCGAGTCTCAATTAGACTGCAGGGCTTGAAGACTGAATCATTAGCGTATACAAAACTAGTAGGGAAGTACGTTTTTAGAGACCAAAATAGTTTAATATTGGGCAAAAATACTTCCTTTCGCACAAAAACGATTCAACACACAAAACCTTTTGTACTTAAGTAGAAATGTATTACCATTATAAAGTTTTTGACATAATCAATGGGTTTTGTTGGCGTATTGTATTACAATAATATACAGGTCCCCAAGCCATACTGTGTCGAGGCTCTGTTAAACAAGTCAATTAATTTTAAATTACTTTATTACATATTTTCGACAGAACAATTGTCTATTTCGGAGTAAGTCACTTATTTTTTCATGAAATATTACAGAAACGAAGGCTATTTGCCTACTTTGGTTTGGTGTTTCATATGACCCTCAGCTCAAAACAATTTTAAAATAGCAGTTAAGGTTTCTTTACTTGTGAAGATTTGTAATTCTTTACAACTGGAGCTAACAGCCCTTGCTCAGGCTCCAGTTGCATGTCAATTGAGGGCAAGCTGGCTACAAACTGAGCTCAAGATTTGGCATTTTGCATTCGTTTTTTCCAGGTTTTGACTTGGGTTTGATATGTTCTTTAAATCAAACTGCTGTGTTCACTAGTTAAGCCCAAGAATTAGGGCGTAGTTAAGCGAAGCTGCATCCATACAAGCAAAAATGTATTAGTAGCGACATGACAAGATGGGCCCTAATTCTCAAATCAGCGACTGATACTGGATCAAGTTTGCGAAGTTAAGTCAAAGTTTGCTTACAGCAAGATCCTCTTTCTTTCTAAGCAACTCTGCCAGCTCTCCGCGAGTGTCTGTATATCCATGCCCATGATTTGTCATGTTTTTTCCTTCTCTGTCAGAAGACATTACTCTATCTGTCGAGAAAATGGCTATTTGACATGATGCAGGTCCATTGCCAAGCCACAATCGATACCAGGCTATTTTAATCACGTGACCACAAAATTTAGGATGGAAATCATCCTAGCGTGGCACAACGGTAAAAGAACAAGCTCTTGTCTGCTTTAAACATTCAGGCCGTGACCCCTGATTCTTTAACAGCTAAATACACCTCTCCATTGATGTGAACCATAGGTATCTGGTATATTGACAGTAGATTTTATGAAAATTTCTTCCTTCTGTCTTGAAGTCTCCCCGCTGTATTTTAGATCCATTACTGATGAAAACTGACTCTTTTTGAGTTCATGGTGTCCTCATCATCTAAGGATCATCGCTCGTAAGTTCACACCAAACCTCATCGAATTAAACCTCAATGGACAATAATTTGTTTGACAATGGTTGAAACAATTTTTCCAGTGAATAGGCACCCTAACGACATACTTTTCTTTTTTTTTCATCTCTTTCTGTGTTTGGCCTATGAGATAGAATAACCGCGAGGTAGTAATATGTTTGGTGCTTACTGGAAAATATTCAAAAATAGAAACTCTGGAACGATGGAAAAGACCTCTCCAGAGCTTATTGGAGAGAAATGGTAACAATGATTTATGAATACTTATTAAAAAATTCATATATTTTTTATCAGCTTGGACGGTAGCAGAGGTTTTTTGAAAATCGTCCAAATTAAAAAAGAAAGACAATTGGTAAATCTAAGTGCTGAAACAAATTATAAAGATTATTTCCCGACTTACTCAACGCTCAAAACCGAGGTAAGTAGAATTCTAAAACAAAAGGAATGAACAATTTAATAGCAGCTTTGTCTTGATTAAAAATGTACATACGTATCATACTAAAATGGCTAATAAACGGGGGTTTTAACCTCATTTCCCCCAGTAGGTTGGGCTTAGCCGGTGCCCTTCAGAAGGACTTTGTTTTGGCAATGAGGAATTTCTTGGCCAGATGCTCTTCCTGCTCCCAACCAATGGTTTGGATCTTTTTGTAAAGTTATAAATTCTTTTCGCCTCCTCGGGGAATCGAACCAGGAACCTCTTGGTTAGGGTGCAACTGCACTAACCATTAAGCCATAGCTCCTCTATAGCTAACATACGGTACAATAGTAAATAAAAAGATTGTATAAAAATCATTCACTGAAAAAATTTCACTTAAAATAACTTTTCAAAGTAATTATATCTTCATGGATTAAACGCTACACAAGTATTTTCCACGTCTATGAATGATACGTTATCAGTTATTTCTTTATGGCAGATAAGCATAGGAAAAGAGTTGAACCTCTTCTGGCTCATTTTTGAGTGCAACCAGGTTTTCCATTTCCGTGCCAAAGAAAGAGAACGTTTCGAATTTGCAATTGTAGCCTCATTATCCAACAGCATCTTGCTAATAGCGAGAACATTAGGAACCATGGTAAACTCATTCTTTTTGCAGTTTTGTAGAAAAGTAACTATTTTTTGTTACTAAATTCTTCTCCTTTCATTATTGTTTGTGCCATCTTCAACTCTGTTGGTGAAAGCGCAGAATCAACATCGTTTCCATATAGTTTACTTAAGTAATGCGCTTTTTTTAAAAACATTGACCCGGAATACCTTTAATAAGTAATTGTACAAAGGTCGTGAATCCCTCGTAGCTGGGTTTGTTAAATCGTGACATCAATGCTTGTACAAAACAGAATCAGCAGCTTCACTTTAGATGGCTCTATAGTGATCTCATGAGTGCTGGGTGGCGAGGAGTAGCTGCAGCTTGTTGACACTCACGAAAAGCCAATACAAAGTAATCAGGTCGATTGAGATTTTTTGAAAGCATTGGCTCGTTTATCCGATCATGAGTTGATGCCGAATCATAAAAGAGCTTGAATTTTCCTCTGTGCACATTTTTTCAAGTGTCTCTTCTGTTAGCATGGGAACTCTGCGACCGCTTTTTGCAGACATATTTTCTTTTTGAAGTGTTGTTGACGGACTGTTGTTCAAACTAATACGTTTTTGTTCAAGACGCAACCAAAAGAAGAAAGAAAATATTTTCATTTCACCCTGACAGCCAATCATTCTTGAGCAAACATCTTGGGTCATGCTTTCCTTTAGACATTCTCCCCATACAATTTGTAAAATTGAATAATTTTCGACTATTTCCCCAAAACCCTTAGCACGGACCGCCCAATGTATTTTGTAAAGTGTGTCTAATGGAGGTCGAGCAGTTATATCAACGAAACCTTTGATGTTTTCTGAGATATGCCCAAGCACCTTCTCAATAACAAACTGGTTCAAGGCGCAAAAGTCTGCTTCCGAGCATTTCTCTTTCTCCTGTGTTATCAAGTCCCGCTTTGGCGTCTAGGTTTTCCATCATGAGGACAATACCATGACGTGGAAGTGTTTCTACTTCGCTTTAGAGCTTCCTGTAGAAACGGTCCATGTTCTTCTCGTCTGCATCAATTGTAGGCAAATGGCAATGCATGGTGGACACGTTGGCTTGCTTACTCTTCATTCAGACTTTCAGTAACCTACTGCTGAGTGGCTTCCAGTCCAGTAGACATTTTTCAAACCCCTTCTTTAGAAGGATACTCACTCCTTCATGATGTTGGTCATAATCCCTTTCTGAATTCCGATGATCACTACCCCTTCCTGAACACCGAAGCAATGATACCATTGCTTAGGTGATGTTCTTTAGTCTGCCACTGCCTGTTGCCCTGGTTGCACTGACTCATATTATGTGCAGATTGTATGGGTGCATTTCAGAAACTACTCGAGCAAGTCTATCAGTGTTGTACATTGTTCTAGCGTTCCAAAACCAATATTTATTTTCATTTTAGCTGTGTTTACAGGAATCCGTTCCCTTGTTAGTGGTGTCCTGACTGTTTTGGTTACTGTTAGTCATATAGGTCTTATGCTGAGACTGAAGAATCCCGTCTGCTAAATTTTGAGTGTTTGTCGTCCTTGATGTTGCCGTAACAAAGAACATTTTCCACATCGAGACAAGATCTAATCCATGACAGGGTAAGATTCAAAGTGTCTCACTCAAACTCATTTATACAGTGCTGGCAGGACAACGGACAAGAGTTGATCAAGTATATTAAAAAATTTAGTTTTTTCAACTACAAACACACTTCAAAAAACCAACATGAATGAAGTTTCCAATCCATTGAAGCATCTTTCCGACAATTTAACAGTACAGTATAAGCTTGAACTGAAAACGCTGGTCATTTTTGAGTTCCTATCCAATTTTTGGTTAAGAAGAATGGCTGACGATAAACAATCAACGTACGTGAAAATCAACGTGAGTGTTTTCCTTGTGTTTTACTTGGAGGAGAACCGAGTCTGAATAGAGTTACGATTACAGTGACTATTAAAATAACTCTCATTGGGTAGAAAAAATTTCAATATGTTGAATGGAGTTATAAACTGTATTCAATTCTATGGAACTCACGATCTCCTTCAAAAGTATAACATAACCAAGGAATCTCCTAGACAAGATGTATTTTTAGGGGTTTATGAGTTAACTTCACGACTGGATAGCGCGGTCCCAAACTATTTCCAGCAGGGTTCATTTTAAGGCTCAAGCCATGAAATCAAAAAGGATTTCTTGACTGCATTTTTTATATTCAGCAAACCTGTGCATCTGGCTGTTTCAACTCATTTGCACAACAGGGAGAGCGCATGCACCCACCGCAGCTGCCTCAGTAGAACGAAAAATAGAGCCAGCTTAACTTGATATTTTTTATCGTCAGAAATTAAATATTTATTATGAAGAAGTTTTTCTAAGCTATTGAATTTTGTTTTCAAAAAAAAAAAAGAGATCAACACACAATCAATTCTTAAGAACTATGTCTCCAACAGCGAAATCATTTTATCACCAGTCAATTATTTTCTCATTTCCAAAAAGACAACATTCTAACTTAATTCGACACTACGATTGTGGTTCAAAATGTTCATGCGTTTGACCAGAAACGTAGGTTGTTAATCATATTTTTAAAGACTTTTCTCTTCCTGCAGCACCAATAAAATATAACATGATTTTAAATGAATTAAATATATATTACATTATATTTCAAACTGACATCTGATGCTGTAAACACTCTAATATACATGCTTTAAATCGTTCATTGAAAATCAGATTATATATATAACCTTTCAAATATTCTTCGAGATTTAAACGTTCGCTGCTGTTTCGGTCTCTGTCTGACTTGTTAGTCTGAATATCAGTCTGTCTGAGTTTCAGTCGGTCCAACTGTCAGTCTGTCTGAATTTCAATCTCTCTAATAGTCACTCTGTCTGAATTTTCAGATTTGACCTAAATTGTGTTTGAAAGGAAGTGTGTATGTCTTTTTAATAAGCGTTCTACATGGAATAAAAATTGTGTCCAGTCACTCATGGTCTGACAACAGACCCTTAAAGAATTACCCCTCCCACCCTTCAAACAATTGAGGAAAGTTCAAATAAATATCACGCCGACAGGAAAGTGAGTGGACCTGAATGACAAACTCGTACACCAAATTGATTGGAGATACAGGGAAAAAAGTAAAAGTACAGAAAATTGTTCACCATGTTTGAAATGTGGCTTACCGAGCAACATTGATGTCATCAAAGATCAACTCGGTAATGTCAGTGGGCTAAACGGCTATGGAATTATTAAAGCAGGGTTTTCACTTTGGGAGTCCTACCTTCGATTTTGAAAGTAAATTGGAAGAAGGATCGAACTCTTCTTTGAAGAGTGTGTATATAGGTAAATCCTTTTCACTAACGGATTTGTTTACCCCGCAGGAAAAAACCCGAGATTTCATGACATAAAAATAACTCAAACCAAAAACCTTTGGTCAATAGTAACTGTTTAATACCTTTCAAGTTACTCCCCTCCGGAGTAATTTGAAAGGTTCTGCAGGAGAATTAGAAAAAGTAGATCCGTTGCCACCAGTGCAAATTATAGTTCTAATGATTTAAGAACAACCTAAAATTCATGAATTGTCAATCATCGTGACTTTGAATTTCTCGGCTATCTCACTCTGGCTCAACTTCCAGATTTTCAATCCTTCGCATTTGCAGGTCTGTTGTTTTCTCTTTGCTTTTTCTTCTCAGATCCAACACTAGTAGTAAGTGCTGTATTAAAATTGATTTTTCTGATATTATCTTACAGTTTCACGTTTCTCATTTACAACTTTGTCTGACTATTAGATTATCAAATTGAAATTAGATAATCAATTTGAATGCCGTAGTTGCGCTTTTGAATGTTTCCTGTGTACAACATTCTTCGCGAACCCTGCGCTGGATAAAAAAGTTCGTGTTCCTTTGTTATCTCTAGTATCTTGCTTATTACTTCTGATTTCCATATTCATTTTCTCTAAGGAACTTCTCAACTGTTGTCCTATTCACTCCAATATACCCATTCAGCTCAGCTCTAATGACCACTTATTCGGTATCTTGGAACCTCCTGACGGTGGTTGTGAATACAAAGTAACTTCTTTATGTCGTCTCTGCACTCAGTATGCTCAACATTTCTTCCTCTGCTGCTATTTTGACACATAATTTGATCAATTTTCCATGACACCTTAACGATATTTGTTTTGACTTCTGCCCTGGCAATTCCTACATATCCATTCCAACGCTGCTCTCTTTATAGTAAGTCAATTGTTATCCTTCGCTCAACTTACTGGTGAGATCTTCTCTTAACTTTGTCTCCTAAACATATAGAAAACCCACTTTCGACCACTTTGCTCCATTTTCATCCATACTGCCTACATTCTGCGTTTTAAAAGATATTTTCCTCAGTTTTCCATGTACAATACAAATACTACCCTAAAACCATACATGTGAGTGCACAACGACATCTACTCAAGAATTATATAGCATTTTTTTTTCAATTCAAAATAATTAATAAACTCAAGTCAGTCAACCGTTCAAAAAGAGTATTATTAAAATTTACTAGGGCCATTAAACATCCTGTTTGTGATGCCAGATACAATTAAGAGTCTCATTATGCACAAATAAAAACGTTCATGTTATGGTCATATGCAGAATTGGAATACCAAGAAAAGAAATAAGGTAAAACGAACATGACTTTGAACTTCAGGATTTTAGGCGAAAGAGCGATCGTATTTGACTGTTTGTGGTGGTGTGCATAATGGCATGAACGTTGTAGTTTGTATTTTTGATTATGATAACATACAGTACTTGAGGTTTCAGAGAGAAATGTATTTGTTACGACGTCTTCATTCACATAATTCGATACCGGAGCCAACTCCAGAATGGCACACAGCCACTAAGATTTTAGGATATGCATGGAACTTTCACTGGATCGGATTCTCTGTAGTATTCTTCCTACTTGCTCTTGTGGCCTTAATTACAATGGCAAGATTTATATTCTCGAAGCAAAAATTAAAGATGCTGAATTTCTTCAAATCAATGTTTATATTATTAACATTATTGGCCTTCTCAAGGAGTACGTTCCTCTTTGTGAATCCATATGAATCGGATCAATGCATATCAGGTGAAAAGAGCTACTGTCCAGTCTTGCTAACCCGGTTGCTGGATAGTATTCCAACACCAAGTATTACATCTGCTTACTTCCTACTTTATCTGGCTCTTACAAAAGCAATGAAAATTGAAAATAATAGAACAAGATGGTTGCAAAAATGGAAATTCCTAATTGGAGTAGTTTTTATCAATTATTGTGTTTCGATTACCAGTAATATTTTAACGGTATATTTTGCTGGAGTGAAAGTATTTCTTACAATTTGTTATCTGTATTATATTTTGATCAGTTTTCTTCTCTTGACAGCTGGTTTACACGGAGGATTGAAAGTCTTATTGCGATCAAGAAAATACAGTAAAAGGCTAAATAATACATTTACTATGACATCTATAGAACGCCAAGGAAAGAAAAACCGTATGCAAAAATTAATTATTTTTATCTCAGCAACAACAGTACTTGCATTACTCTGGTTAGGTTGCCAATTATATGGATTAATTGCTGTGTATATCAATGGAGTAAATCGCGTAAGTGGTGGCGTGGATCCATGGTCATGGTTTACTTATCAAACTGTGTACAGACTTACTGAAATACTGATGTGGTGTCTTCTATATTATTCAATTTCTTTTAGGAGACCTTCTCTTAATCTAGGGTCAAAACGAGCTTCTGTGACAGCCACCCTAAGCTATACAGTTAGTATAAAATCCAAAACTATAATGTAAATGGCACAGGTGCAGGAGAGAAGACATTATCTGATTGTCCACTGAAGCAAATGTTTATAAGAAATAAATGTGAAAAAAAATTCTTGTGTTGTTGATTCATTCTTCTTTGTACTAGCTTCCATTAAACTACATACTCTCCAGTAGAGAAAGGATTTCCTGAAGCAGTGGTGCAAATTCCTTTTAACCTCTATGCACATCTACTTCAGTATTTCTTTCCGTTAAATATAAATCATGTTGTCTATTTTAAACAATTTACACTACTAGGTTTGAATAGAGATCAGCATAACATAGCAAAAAATATGTATTCAATAGGCTAAGCTTGAACTTTGTATGGCCTAAAGAAGGGTTTACTGTTGTTGTTTGCGGGATTTGTTTATTTATTGTTTCATATTTCATCGGTGGATTAGTAACCAACGTCGAGTAAGAAGTTGATTAAAAATTCCATCTATGTTCATCGCAATCAAATCCTTTAAAATTAACGATACTTAGTCGTACTTCATTTGAAGCTGCGATTATCACTGGCATCGTCCAAAGAATTGTAAAAATTTTCTCTTGTGTTATTAATTAAATCTTTCCAACGAGGCAATTACGGTATTGATCTGCTTTTGTATTTGTTTGCTGCTTACAGAAAACTAGTGTGAAAGGAAGTTTGTCTTTATTTTTCATATCAATAAGTGCGTTTTAATTATCTTAGGTAAAGATGACAAAGAAATTCCATGGTAACAGCATCGTAGGTATTTGTTGGGGAAAATCATAAGTTTGCTATAACGGGCTATATCTTCAGATGACGTCAGCAAAAATGGAGTCTAAGGTTCTGAAGAGAGTAGTTTCTTCTTTTGATCTAATGCAAATCTATCAACCTTTTGTAACCAATGGCTTTTCTTAAATCTGATACGTAAGTAGATCATCGAGTATACCCTTAACTTTGTAAAAGGTAGACTGCATCCCATCTGTTGATGGGATGCAATCTATACAATCCGTCCCACCAGACCATTGAGAATTTTAATGACTTTTTAATTACTTTATCAACTTTATATAAGTGCATAGATTTTTAGCAGTTTTTTATGTGTACATCTGATGAATGGGAAAGCAAGAAACTCAGAGTTATGTACTTTCATCAGAAATATTGAAATATAATTTTAACTTAAAAGGTAGATTGTATATTTAAAGTTTAAGGAGCTGATACAATTCTACTGAATGTCATTGATGGCTCGATGTCAACGGGAAATAATGCCACAGTGGGCTCTAAAAGACTCCAGAATGTTTTCGCGTCAGGTCGCGTCAGTTTATGGCTGAAATGTTTACCTCAAAGCTGAAAGTTGGACCGACAACACGAAAAGGCGAAAAACGTGGAAAACGTTGAAGATGAAAATAATATTTTGTGTGGCAACCATAAAAACACTCGGGTGATTTCCACAAGATAGTCCACTGGATCTCTTTTTTTTAGGTGGGGGGATTAACTTCATTTTACCCCAGCAATTGATGCTCAGACGGTGCCCTTCAGAGGGACTTTGTTTTGGCAGTGAGGAATTTCTTGGCCCGATGTCCTTCCTGACGCCAACCAATGGCTTTTTCTTTTGTAAAGTTCCAAATTCTCCTCGCCAGCTTGGGTAAGCAAAACCGGAACCCCTTGGTCACTGTGCAACTGCACTAACCATTAAACTACCGCCCCTCAACAAAATAGTCTACCAGATTATAAAACTTCTTTACAAAGAGGAACTAAAAGGGGGTTGCATCACTATTGTATATTTTTATTCATGAGTTGCTCTTTTATTATCGAGCTAAGAATAAGGATTTCAATGTGAATGATACAGCAGGGACGTAGAAAAAGTCTAAAAAGGGGAGGGGCAACTTGAAAAAAGAGGCACATGACCACTCCCATAAAGCTCCTCCAATCTGCATGTGAGATCTTCTTGTTTGATTTTTTTTAAATCTCTATCTGACTGAGATGCTGAGAGTTTTTGAAGTAGTTCTCTGTATGAAAGTAAATCCACTGCTTATAATTCGTGCATGAATCGCACCTGTCAACACTATGTTCGTTGTGATAACCTGTTTATTCTTTCAATACAGACGACCGACAATGACGAAGTCTGATCCAGAGGTAATACAAAGTTGTGAAAACAATGCTGACGATTCTCCTCATGGAAAGCCTTCATTACAAATATCGCTCTGTGTATGTACTTGGTCTTATCTTATTTGAGAATTTGGGGGAAAGGATTATGTAAAAAGGGCCAAAAAGTGAGAGGGCCATGGCCCCTCTGGTCCCCTTCGGTTCCTACGTCCCTGTGATACAGACAAGTCATTTATCTGATATCGAAATATGTTTATGGCTAAATTCCTTCTAAATGCATTGATATGAAATAAGATTTTGAAAGGTCTAGCTTCAGTGTAAAACAGAAGGGAGGAACATAAAGATATCAACCATTTTGACGTGTACCCACTGTAGTCACAGCAACACTCACAATGGGGTTGTTGTCCTAGTTGAGATTATGAAATCACATTAGTGAGTAAGCATGTCCCATGTTGACCTCTTACAGTGATTGTGTACAAGATTAGTTTTGGGATCAGTAGATTCCCTGTGTAAGCAATTTATTTGAGTAAAAATGATGTAATTTACCAATTTAATATTTTGTACATAGAGTTTAAATACGGACGAAATCTTAGAAAAAGGGCCTTGTGTTTCAGTCAAGAGTTACAGACGCACCTCGTTTTAGGGTGTCGTATTGATCGCTTCTCGGCCT
>RDPX01000021.1:1453688-1522878 GCA_003991215.1 Morbakka virulenta | reverse complement strand
TCTGCACTGGAATAGTTTCCAGGTGTGCGTTTATTCTGTCTTGGCCCCACCTAGGGGCTTAGAGACGGAGCACCTTTCTTAAGATATGGGCTGATCCGAGTAATGCCACTATTTGTATGGATCCAAGAGTGCTCCCCATTCCTAGTTTTTCTAAAGCTGGTCTTAAGTTAGAGCTGACTGTTCCTAAAGAGCCTACAATGATGGGGATTACTATTATTATTATTATTATTATTGGGGATTACTGTTATTATTATTATTATCATTATTATTATTATTATTATTATTATTATTATTAATATATTTCCTTAACTATTCACTTATCTGAAAACTTTTCAGTGTCGAGTCATTCGCAATTATCTAGGGCACAAAACCGTTTAAGGTATGCCTTTGTCTTTTAAGTGCAAATTGAAGGAGGTTAACAATATGGCGTCTCAGATAAAGTACGTCTTAAAAATATGTACAGTACTATTACGCACAATATTTTTGGATTTCACTCATAATTAAATTACCTGATATTTTCTCAACAAACCTTTGCGTTTGCTTACTTGATCATTCTAGATCATTTCTAGATCTTTATACTTTATACTTATCACTCTTTCGTTGAGATATTTTTATCAGTTGCTATGCTCATATCAATCACCTGATGGCATGATCTATTGGCCTAGAGCACCTAACCACCTCAAGGCACGGAGACCTTTTAGGACCATGGCCCGAGGCCTACTACAAAAGGTGGATGACTCAAAAATTGCAGAATGGTTAGAGGAACAAAGAAAAACTACCTGTGAAAAGTGCCCCAGGTTACAAAGATTTCTTCCAGCAGCAACACACCACCCCATCGGAGACCTCCCACGCATCATGCTTTGCAGGCTCAACCATTTCCGTAGTGGAGCGGGGTAATTTTGGGAGATCCTACACAAGATAGGATAAAGAGATTTACCCTACTGCCGTCGATGTCACAATGAGACAGAAACAGCTGACCACATCCTGCGATGTACCGGTTGCATGGGCAGCGACCTCATTGTGTTGGAAGAATAATTCCACAAGATGCTGATGGGCATGGATGTGTAACGCATACGAAAGAAGAAGAAATCTATTGGCCTTATATCTAATTAGAATATGAGATCTATTAGCCTCGATAGTCCTGTCGCTTCTAATAGGAAAATCCCATAGTATTGTGACATCACTGGTATCAACTACAGGATTTTTGAGACCACAATGCCTGCATACTTTTCAATGAATAAACTGCACCATACGACCGTGCCTGTTCTTGTATTCATTCACTGTAAGAATTGGCCACCCAAAAACAAGGTGATCAACTGTCTCAGCACTTCCACCACAGAGCCTAAAGTTTGGGTTAGTATCATTGTGGTTAAGATTTGTCTGATATTTCCTGGTGAACATGCTCTCATCTTGTGATGCAAAGATTAATCCTTCAGTTTCAGCCTTGAGCCCTACACTTCTCAGTCAATGATGAGCTTCATTTAGCCCATCATCACCCTTTTGGCTTCAGGGTACATATTTGCCATGAAGAGACTTTCTTCTCCAGGTTTCATCAAGTCCTTTGTAGCCGTTTTTCTTGGCTATACCCTTTAATATTCTTAATTTTCCGTTACCTTTAAGGTTAGGCTCAAATTCACATTTAAGTACTACATTTCGCTCTTCTAACTTCTACTCCCGTATTGAAAAACCAGCTTGGGCATCCAAGTATCATTAACACTCAGATACTTAAGAGTCTTATAGTAGAGGATTTGAAACCAAGTTCAAACTTAGTTAATTCCCTACCACCATTATTCTTGGGCAAGTACAGACGTTCAAAATCTGCATTTTATTTCTGAGTTTTCTGATTTTATTCTAATTACTATCATTATCATGATTATCATCATCATAATTATTATCATTATTATTATCATTATCATTACTATTACTACTACTACTACTACTACTACTACTACTACCACTACTACTACTACTACTACTACTACTACTACTACTACTACTACTACTACTATCGAAATAGCTTTCAATTTGTTAACGTCAACTGCANTACTACATTTCGCTCTTCTGACTTCTACTCCCGTATTGAAAAACCAGCTTGGGCATCCAAGTATCATTAACACTCAGATACTTAAGAGTCTTATAGTAGAGGATGTGAAACCAAGTTCAAACGTAGTTAATTCCCTACCACCATTATTCTTGGGCAAGTACAGACGTTCAAAATCTGCATTTTATTTCTGAGTTTTCTGATTTTATTCTAATTACTATCATTATCATGATTATCATCATCATAATTATTATCATTATTATTATCATTATCATAACTACTATTACTACTACTACTACTACTACTACTATCGAAATAGCTTTCAATTTGTTAACGGTCAACTGAATAAAGTGTCCCTGTTGTCAAATGCAGCGACAGATCATAAAAATATGTACAAAATCCAAAGATTCTTTTAAAATTTTTAATACTTTTTACAATGTAATACAAAACATCGAAACTACAATTTGTTACGTTACGCAACAATACTGCAAATTCACTGTAAATTTGATTCAAAATTTACAGAAATAAGTTAATAAGCTTTGCAGTGCATAAATAAACGAACAAAGTGAAAAACAGCGGATCTGTTGTCGAAAATACTGCTGAATATATATGTATACAAAATCTTAGCTGCCAAATAAATGTACATAAGGAAAACAACTTGGAATAACTTAAAAATATAGCCTCTTTACTCATCAATATCTGGTGAAGGCATTGAAGCGATGTGATACAAATGTATTACTATTAAGTACTGACAGCTATATGGTCTTACAATTTTAGTGATATTTCATCTAAACATTTTACAATACACACCCTTGTATACCAAGTTAAGTGTACATACCAGGTATTTTCTTCAACGTTAATACATTCGGAATTTTATAATGACCATATCTGGTTACTGATGACGAAGAGTGGTACATGACCACTACTATGCAGGATTTAAAACTATCCAACCAATTATCTACCTTATCCTGTATAGCTAAGGATTCCTAATACGCGTATATGTATATTTTTATCAGTACAAGAATATAAGTATGCATATTACAATTCATGTGTTGTGCTTTCTCTCTAAAAATACCAGTCGTTTTAAATCTTTTTTTTGGAATCAAAACTTTCAGGCGTAACATAAATGAGGGCCAAAATACATAAAATAATTAAGAAAGCAAATTTGTAAAAATGTAATCAAAATAATATCAGTTAATTGTCTGCTGTTGCTACTTCTCCCCAACTAATAATTAAACTCTTAAAAGCTCTAGCTTGACATCAGCTTAAATGTATTTTCAAATATTACAACTTAAATCTCAATGAGTCAGATGTCAGTAAGGTCTTGTGTTTACAAACGTCGGATGGTTGCAAATTTAATAACGATACAAATTCTCGCATTGCAGCTTCAGAACACATCGTTCAGTCCAAACAAAATTATTCGTCTTTCTGGCTTAATCATTCCACAATCAACAAAAAAACCTCACGTTTGTTAGTAGTTAACAAAACTCCAACTTCAAAATTATGTTAGGCCAACAAGGCTTGATCAATTTAATTATCTGACGACGCAAAGTTAGTCGCGAAACTGGGATTTCTTAGGGAGCATGTTTTTGGACATGCTAATAGATGCAGCAGGATGTAGTGAATATGAAATGCTTGCTGCAGTTGCTATGATCGTTAACCTTGCCTGCTATTATCACTATTTTCCGGGTTGGTAATTTTGAGTAGGATGGAGGGATTTTTTTCCAGGCTGTTATTGTCATTTATTTACTTTCCGCCGCACGGGAGTACTGTTATTAATGGTTACTTTTTAAAGTTTCTTGTCTGTCGGATATCAAGAAGGTAATTAGTTAGCTAGTTTGGTACGTTTGTTTTACAAGATTTAAATTGTAAGTACTTTTTAGAGTAATTAGCTTGGATGGAAATTAGAAACAGATTGGAGCTCTGTTTAATGAAATAGAATATGATAACGAACTGTTGCGTAATCACCCTAGTCCTATTGCGGATTTTGTCTTCTTTGTGGGATAACGCTCGGTCATGTTAACTTTCCCATTGAGTCAATCTAGAAGTGGCACATTTCATGTGCTTCGGTCTTTTTACGTAAAACATAATTATCATAGCTTTTGATACATATTTAGGATTTTGGTTGTAAAATAAAGGAATTTAGATAATTTAAGGTGTGTTGGTATTAGTATGCTTAATTACGTAGGCTATTTGTAAACAGCTTATTGCGGTGATATGTCGTGTGGAAAAATCAAGTGCATTTAAATGCTTGTAATTTGTTCAGTTGTCAGAAGTGTTCAGGAACGGTTGGATCGATTGTTGAGGTTGGTTCTTTTTTACTCTAACATTAGAGTGTCCTTAGCTATATGGAATATATTGTACTTATGGTTTGCTTTCTCTATTTGTAAATGGAATACTGTATACACATAGAGCCCTCTTAAGAACTGGAGTATTTACTTTTGCCTTTCTACTGGACTCCGCACCGAAGACATAGGATCTTCAACACTTGCTTCAGTGAGCCCGATGGACTGACTACTATGGAAACGTATCTAAGAAAGAAAACAGTAAGACCTGGCTACCAATTTTTAAAAGAATATCAGCCATCGGAGAATGCAGCCCTTACTCGTTAAAAGGAAAGCTGCAAAAAGTTAGGGATTTACATGAAGAAATTTCAGGCATTGCTAGCTCAATTGATAACTTGGGCGTGGAGGTGAAAATTGATAAAGCTGAAAAATTAAAACAGGAGCCTCGTCGACTTCTGGTCACCCTTGAGAAGAAAATTAATTGCTGATGTCTGTTAAGAAGCCAATAAAACCAAAGGCAGCCTCTGCGAGAGATAAATTATTACAGTGGAGAAGGGAATAGAAGAAATGGCGTTGGAATTATCTTGCGCTAAAAACGCAAGAAAGGGGTCATCGAGGTGGAACGGGTGTCAGCCAGACTGATAAAGATGAGCCTGGTGATGGCCGGCGAGCCTTTAAACATTGTTTCAGAATACGCACCACAGATAAGAGAGGCAGATGAAGCAAAGAAAATGTGCATGGAGAACTGTGAGAGGTATATACAAGTCATATCTGGAAGTGAGAAGGTCGTAGGGACTGACCTCAAAGAACATGTGGGCAAAAGATCAGATTGGTACCAAAGAGTGCATGGTGGTAAAGGGTATAGTCAGGAAAACGCAGAGTGATAGAGAAGCCTAGAATGTGCTGAAAGCCTTGATGGGGTAGTTTTCAATACCTACTACCAAAAGAGAGATGAACATCCCATCACATACAAGAGTGGACAACATGCTACACAGATTGATTATGTGATGATAAGAAAATTGGACCTGACGTATGTCAAGAACTGTAAAGTAATTCCAGGAGAGACAGCTCTGGCAAAGCACAGACTCCTCTGTGTGGTGCTTAAGATTAGATAAATGAAGAAACGAAAGCCCGAAACACGGAAATAGATCAATATATGGAAGCAGAAAGGGGACAAGATCATAGAGTTCCAAGAACACGTAAGAAAAAAACAGATACCAGGAGATGAGACAGCACAAGAAAACTGACAGTCCATACAAAGTGCCCTACTGGAAGCAGCGGAAGAGGTATGTGGTTCCACCAAAGGAGGATGGCACCAAGGAAGGGAGTTGTGGTGCTGGAGTACAGACGTGAAAGACGCTAGTGCAAGGAAAAAGGTAGGCTTCAAGGTATGGCAGAGTAATAGGCGTGAAGACGCGAGAGAGGAATATAAAGAGGCCAAGAGCGATGATAAAAGAGTTGATGCCAAGGCCAAAGAGGAGGCATGGAGGGAATGGTACCAGGAAATGGNAGTTTTCAATACCTACTACCAAAAGAGAGATGAACATCCCAGCACATACAAGAGTGGACAACATGCTACACAGATGATTATGTGATGATAAGAAAATTGGACCTGACGTATGTCAAGAACTGTAAGGTAATTCCAGGAGAGACAGCTCTGGCAAAGCACAGACTCCTCTGTGTGGTGCTTAAGATTAGATAAATGAAGAAACGAAAGCCCAAAACACGGAAATAGATCAATATATGGAAGCAGAAAGGGGACAAGATCATAGAGTTCCAAGAACACGTAAGAAAAAAACAGAGTGGGAGATAAGTAAACTAGTTACCATCTATAAAAGGATGGGGGACCCACTGGACTGGGGGAAATTCAGGGAAATCAAGTTCCTAGAACATGTCATGAAAATTCTGGAGAAGGTAATAGAAGGAAGGTTGCGAAGACTGGTGTCGGTAAATGATATGCAGTTCGGCTTTAGTCCAGGTAAAGGAACGATGGGCGCTGCCTTTATTGTAAGGGAACAGCAGAAAAAGCATCTTGAAATGAATATTAATCTATACTACACTTTCGTGGACTTGGAGAAGGCATATGACCGGGTCCCTAGAGTAACTGATAAGGATGATAGAAACCAAAAATCGAGGTGCAAGGGCAGTCGCGAGAACAAAATATAATATGATGTGGATCCTGGTTTAAAGTTTAGAAAGTATTGATATTGATATCCCAGCACGCTATAAAGTACTCCTAGTTACAAGTGCTCTTGATGGGAGTGAGGGCTATTTAGTATGTCACAAGAGATAGAATTAGGTAAAATATTCGTTTGTATATTAGAGATTCGTGTATACTAGACTGGAAAAATTGCGATTCCAAAGAGCCGGATCTGGTCGCCAAGCGTAAAGCAAAACTTGCTGTGTATATTGACAAGAAATCTGCTACGGATCAGATGTTCGAAAACCTTCATGAAAAAGACAAGCTTAATCATGTCTTCAAATAAGCTCGCAAATTGAAACGTGAAAATCAGGATATTGTTGGTGAAACTTGTATTAAGGATGACAATGGCAACATTGCCTATGATGATGATGCTAAACTGGTAGCCTGGAAAAAACATTATGACAAGCTTCTAAATATTGAGTTTGACTGGGAAGTGGCTAGTCTCTCTGACACTCATCTAATTGAAGGTTTCCCTATTCTAATACCTGATGATGTTGTTTCCCCAATTAATCGTGTGAAATCTGGCAAAGCTGCAGGACCCTCAGGTATTGTTGTTGAAATGCTGAGAGCAGATGGTGACTGCATTATTCCTTTTGTTACCAATCTTATCAATTGCATCATTCGTGATCGTAAGATTCCCGATGATTTGAATCAATCCTTTATCATTAATCTCTACAAAGGAAAAGGTGATGCTCTAGAGCGTGGGAGCTATCGAGGTTTAAAATTACTTGAAGTTATTCAAAAGATTTTGGAAAGGGTGCTGGAGGAAATTATTAGGTCCAAGATAAAAATTGATGACATGCAATTTGGCTTTATGCCTGGTAGGGGCACTACAGATACAATCTTCATCCTCCGTCAGTTGCAAGACAAACACATTGAAAAACGAAAAAAGCTTTGTTTTCCCTTCGTCAATCTTGAAAAAGCGTTTGATATTATTTCTAGAAAAGTTTTATGGTGTGCTGTGCGGAAACTAGGTATTGATGAATGGGTAATATCTACAGTCCAAGCCATGTACTACTCACCTCGTTCCTGTGTCAGGATCAATGATAAATACAGTGACTTTTTCCCTGTTGGTGTGGGCGTTCACCAACGATCTGTTTTGAGCCCACTTCTCTTCATCATCGTGGTGGAAGCACCATCTCTTGAGTTTAAGACCAGTTGCCCCTGGAAACTGTTATATGCGGACGATCTAGTCATTTCGGCTGATTGTATTGATGAACTGCTAAGAAAGTTGTCTAGCTGGAGAAAGGAGTTGGAGCTCAAAGGTTTACGAGTGAATATGGCGAAGACAAAGATCTTGGTTTGTGACTATGGTACAAATAAACGTGTTAAATCTGGAAAGGACCCCTGTTGTGTATGTCTGAAGGATGTCGGAGCTAACTCAATCTTTTGCATTCAAGGTAAACGCTGGGTCCATAAAGGTTGCTCTAAAATCGTAGGGAGCTTGAAGCACGTCGAAAATTTTGTTTGTTCTCAATGTTCCAATCCTGTCCCTCAGTTTGCAGCACCAATATTCAAATTTGATGGCGTGGACTTCAAATGTGTTACAACATTCTGTTATCTGGATGTTGCCATTGGAGATTCTGGTGGTTGTTCTGATGCTATCATTGTTCGAATAAAATCTACTTGGTCTAAATTTCGAGAGCTTTTGCCAATCCTCACAAACAGAGGGATTTCCTTGAAGGCACGTGGCCGTGAGTTTGTTTCTGATGTTAGAGGAGTTCTACTCCATGCGAGTGAGACCTGGGCAATGACTGTTGTAGATCTAAACAGACTGGTTAGAAATGATAACTATATGGTCAGGTGGATTTGTTCATCTAAACTCTCAGACAGATGTCCAATGGTACACCTTAGATTTCTCCTCGGCATTGCATCTCTGGAAGAAGTTATA
Source organism: Morbakka virulenta (assembly GCA_003991215.1). Taxonomy (NCBI): domain Eukaryota; kingdom Metazoa; phylum Cnidaria; class Cubozoa; order Carybdeida; family Carukiidae; genus Morbakka; species Morbakka virulenta. Next base: position 1,514,458 of record RDPX01000021.1, on the reverse strand, counting down.
AGACCCGGGAGGCTTAGATGGTTGCGCCACATCAGTCGGATGAGTGACAATAGTTGGCAGAAACGTATGCTGTCTTTTCAGGTGGATGGAAAGTGCATTGGTCGTCCAAAGAAACTATCTGTTTAAACTATCTGACCAGAAACTTGTAGGATAAACCAGAGCTATAAGAACTAATGGTTGGGTTTCCGAGGTTGAGCTTTATGAGCTCAAAATGAAGTTAAGTTTAGTACTTATCAGGATTCCAAAACTAATGATACGGAACAAATTTCTGAGCTTACTGCTGATTATGGTGACGTTTATGAAAATAAAAAGGTGGAAGAGAGAAAAATGAGAACAGAAGTACATGAAGATACTACAAGGACTGATGGGCTTGGTGAAGAAGACATCAAAATATGGAGGATTTTACAAGAGGAACTAACAAGAAATGAAAAAGAAGATCCATTAAAGGTAAAGTTTTGAGAAAGGAAAAGATTAAGAGTAGTGACTACCCAAATCGACTGAGTTATTTCCTATTTGGAGGTCAGGGATTATATACAATGTAATGGAGTCCTTAAAGAGGCTGCAAATGTTGTTATGAGAATCTGTGGCATTAAGAAACAACAGCTGAAGTACAACACTGATCCATAAACCGATAATTCAGTTAAGATGGCGCCGTTGAGAGAGGATTTGTAGTTTACTGTGCTGTATTTTGTATTGATATTTTATGTTAAAAAACATGCTTTTGTTTCTCCTGATGGTTTTAGTGTTTTTTTTGGAGAGATATTTGTAATTCAGAAATGGAAAGCCCTATTTATTCAAGTTTATGGGTTAGCAAGAAGAAAATAAATCTTGTACGATATACGAAATGACATTTGTAGTTGCTGATCTTAATGTGTGGGAATATTGAGACTTGCCCTGGACTTATACAATACAAAGATATGGATAGTTTTTTTAAAGTGAAAGGATTTTCTTTGCTACATCAAAGTATACATGGCTTGATCGGGAAAAAGGATTTGATATCAAATTTATTTACACACCACAAGATCGATATTTTGTCACTAAGCGAAACAGACCTAGAATGTCAAGAGTTAGAACTAATTGTGGATCGAAATTTCCCTCAAAAATGCCAAAAAGTTCCTAGTAGAAGTACTGTATCGACCTCGGATTCCTCAAAACATTTGAATAAAAACTCTCAAAATAATGGACAAGAAACTCAATGCTCTTCAGAATGAAAAGAAAGAAATAATTATCCTGGATGATATAAACTGCAATTATGACGACTCAAATGTTCAAAATGACACCAAGCAACTTTTTATAAACTATGGTTTTCGACAACTCATTAACAAGCCGACCAGGGAACGGAAAAATGGTCCAGACTAATAGACGTTATTCTCACGAACTCCCCAGAGAAAGTTGTTCATAGCGACGTCCTATTATGTTATCTAAGCGACCACGATATGGTTGGAGCTATTAGAAAACAAAAGCAACAAAATATCAACCAAAAGTAATTAAAACGAGAAACTTTAAACAATATAATGCTGGCACTGTACGCAACGAAATCCAAAATATAGACTGAAAACCTTTAACTAACTCGAAGAACGCGACAACTGCTTCGAAATTTTTAATGGAACAATTAAACAATATATGTAACAGACATGTACCATTTACAAAAAAGACTATTAAAGGTAGGCCATGTCCGTGGCTAACCGATGAACTTAAACAAGTAATGAACTACCGTAACACCCTGCTACGTAATGCAAGGGAAAAAAGAACTGACGATAGCTGACAAACGACAGAAAAACAAAACTGCGAAATCCGAATATCACAAGAACCTTCTTGAAGAAAACATCAATAAAACTCAAAAATTTTGGATCTACATTACCCTACAAAATCAATGAACAGCGTCAATAGTGTAAAATTCTATATTGATGGTGAAAATGTCCAAGAGAAAAACCGTATTGCTGAAGATTTTTGTAGCTTTTTTCAATCAGTCGCACTCCAGCTAAACCACTCATCTGAAGTTTAAGAACTTTGTGTGGTCCAAGCACAAGAAAGTCTTAAATACAAACGCTATTTTTCGTTTTCAACATGTCATTAACCTATCGCTTCAATCCGCCACCATACCAGCAGAAAGGAAAACTTCAAAAATAATTCCGGTTTACAAAGATGGAGAGCGGTCGAATTTCACGAATTACGGACCAATCTCAGTCCTAGCTATTATCTCTAAAATCCTTGAACGTTGCGTGTACACTCAACTGATCCGTCACCTTGAACAACCCAATCTCCTGTCTGAAAAACAATATGGTTTCCGAAGGAATCGGAGTACCGAATCGGCATGTACGGTTTTACTTAACAATATTCACAGACCTATGGACAGCTCCAAGCTGGTGCTCTATATTTTGACGTAAGGCGTTTGACACCGTCAGTCACTCGTCTATTAATAAAAAGTTACCTCAGTTCGGAATTATTGGAAAAGAAAAAGAATGGTTCATAGACTACCTATTTGGAAGGACTACGTGTGTTGACTTTCTGGGTACATTATCTTCACCTCGGTTTATTCATTGCGGAGTTCCACAAGGCTTAATCCTCGGTCCTGTTTTGTTCCTGTTGCACTTCCGACGCACCGTCACTCTTAAAACACTGTAAATACTTTTGTATACCGATGATACCATCCTTTATTTCCACCATCATGATTTGTTCGAAATTGAGAAAGCCCTCCCTGACAATCTTGAGACATTATCAACATGGCTAGTAGACAACGAACTGATCATTAACCTCAAAATGGGGAAAACGGAAGTTATGATCTTTGGCACCAGAGCTCAGTTGAATAAACTGGAAAGAGAAATTACTATTAAACATAATTCGCAAATAATCAATGTCACCAACTCCTACAAATATCTTGGTGTGCATCTTGATCAATCTCTTGGCCTGAATTTACACTTTAACATGGTTTGCAAAAAAGTAGCTACCAGAATTTGTGTACTTCGCAAGATCAGAACATATTTAACCGACGCTGCTGCAGTAAGAATTTACCAGGCCTTTATCATACTGCTTTTCATGTACTGTTCATTAACAAACTTTTATCACCATCCTTCAAGAAGATCTACTCTGGTCAATTTTGAACACTGTATCAAGAGGATAACCAAAACTTATGTCCCAAGTATGCTCAACATGTGCGAGAAGAAATCATGTGTAACTGTGTTCAAAAGTTTACATGGAGATTGCCCAGCCTATGTTGACTACTTCCAAAGAATTTCCCACAACATTGGCACGCGTAATAATGGCATACTGTTAAAAGTTCCAAAATGTAAACTGGAAAGCACCAAAGAGGCGGGGGTTTTTTTAATAGCACCTTACTGTTTAATAAACTACCTATTAAGGTTAAATCTGAAAATGATTTCTAAATATTTTATAAGAAATTAGAACAATTTTTATAGGCATATGGTTTTTGGATTGGATTATTATTTTTGCTTAGTCACTCACTGGTACACTTTGTTATTTTCAGTGTCTTTTTGGAGAATATTACTTTACAAGTCCATCCAACTTTTGTGACACCTGACTCAATTCACTTCAGCAATGTTCTAATTTAGTGGCCATATTGCCTCAATCAAAATGTTTAACCTCTATTTTACATTCTTTACTGTAACATAATTGTATATAGATAAATTTTTACTTTTAATTAGTAATGTACTTAGTATTTAATTTTAAATTTCAGACTCAGTCTTGTAAGCAGGTCTTATATGAAAAACAGTTTTTGTAACTAGTTATAATGGACCTGGATAAATATTACCAAACAAGCAAACAAACAAACATGGTGGGAAAAAGATTGACAAAACAGATAGGAGAGATAAGTAAAGACTTTAGCAAATAAAAATGTTTTGATAATATCAAAGGTAACTGGATGAGAGGTAGATTGAATGATAAGTATAGCATTAAGAAGAAAGAACTTTGTCATAGAAGAATTAAAACAGTGGTTAGTGTCCAGAAAGGAAAAGATTAAGAGATATGAAAAAAGAAAGGAGCAATTCCAACAAAACAGACTTTTTCAGAACAACCAGAAAAAATTGTTTGAGAAGGTAGAAGGAAAAGAACAGGAAAATGACAAAATACTGGATGCTAAACCAAGCAATCAATTCTGGAGAGATATCTGGGGGAAATTTATTAAACACAACACAAAAGCAGAGTGGATCAGAAAGTTGAAAAAGAGGTTGATAAATGGTACAAAAAGCAACCAGATATTTCCATCACGACTGATATGCCAAGAAAGCAAGCAAATAAACTATTTAATTGGAATAATTGGGTAATTGGGTAATTGGAAGTCACCAGGCCCAGTCAGAGTGCAAAAATTTTGGATAAAAAACATTCTCACTACACCCAAGAGTGGGAGTGTTATTTAATGAATGCCTTAAATCTGGAAATGTGTCAACTTGGCTCTCTAAGGACAGAACCATTCTAATTATGAAAAAAAAGAAAAGGTAATGCAGTCACAAACTATAGGCCAATAACATGCTTAGCACTGATGTGGAAGCTTTTTACTAGTATTTTATCAGACCAGATATACCAGAACCCAGATCAAAACAAACTATGCCCCAAAGAGCAGAAAGGGTGCTGAAGAGTCAAAAGCCACAAAAGACCAGCTGGTGATTGACAAAGCTATTGTAAAGAATTGTAAAAGGAGAACAGTGGGCCTATGCATGGATTGGATTGACTACAAGAAAGCATTTGAAATGGTCCTACATTTATGGATTATTAAAGCCCTTGATATATTTAAAGTTGCAGATAATACAAAAGACATTTTAAGAAAAAGTATGCTGCAATGGGAGACTGAATTGACATCAAGAAGAGAAGACTTGGACAAAGTCAAAATAAAGCAGGGTATTTTCCAAGGAGAAAGTCTATCTACTTCACTCTTTGTCATTTGTTTAATTCCACTAATTCTCTGTAAAGTGGCAGTCAGCAACAAATTTTGTAAGTCTGGTCAACGAGTGAATCATCTGTTATTTATGGATTACTGAAAACTCTGGTAAATCAGAGCAACAACTGGATATTCTTTTCAATACAATGCATTTATTTAGGGTGGACATTGGAATCAAGTTTGGAATAAGTAAGTGTGGTATATTATTAATAAAAAGGGGGAAGAATCAACATAGTGAAGGAATAGTTACCATCTGGAGATCGGAAAAAGAAGATAAACATCGATGATGACTATAAATTCCTTTGGGTGCTGGAAGCTGATATGGTTTAAGACAAATTGATGAAGGTAAATCCAAAGTCAGAATATTTAAGAAGGATAAAAATTGTATTAAAATCAAAATTGAAAAGGGAAAACACAATTAATGCTATCAATTCTAGAGCAGTGGCAGTTATAAGATATGGTGCTGGTATCATAGATTGGAGGGTAAATGTACTGAAAGAACTAAGTAGGAAGACATGTTTCCCAAAATGGGAGATGTTGATCAGCTGTATGTTAGTAGAGCTATAGGAGGAAGAGGTTTGGTCACATTGAAGACTGTGTGTTAATCAAAAAGAACATTTTGCATGAATCAACACTTACCAGTATATAACCCATGATCAAAAAAGGAGAAAGAGAAGAAATTTTAGAGATTGGCAAGGGCAAATCAACAATACAAGAGATCAGAAAAAACAATTTGACAAGTATGAAACCCCATAGTGTGTTTTTAACTAAAACTGAGTTTACATCAACATGAAAGTTGGGAGTGACTGAAACATGATGACCTTAAAAAAAGCTACTGAAGGGCCAATAATGGTGGCACAAGAACAGGCTATCAGAACACAATTGATCAAACACCATATAGACAAAGAAAACATTTCACCACTCTGTAGAATATGTGGAGAAAAGGGGACAGTGGTTCATCTGGTCTCTGAATGTAAATAGCTGGCTCAAAAAGAGAAGTGGGTACATGATAAAATAGCTTAAGTCTTCTGTTGGCAGCTTTGTAAGAAGTGTGATTTAAAGCACACAGAAAAATGGTACAAGCATAAATCAAATGACATGGTTGAGAACAAAAAAAGTTAAAATACTCTGGGGCATGTGAATTTAGACTGATCAAGTTTTGGAGTATTCAAGGCCAAATGTTTTAATACTTTAAAAGGTAGATGTTCCTGTAAAATTATAGATGTTTCATGCCTAGTTGACACAAGAGTAGATAAAAAGTAAAGGTAGAAGACTGAACGATAAGAAGACTTTCAAATAGTAGGTGAAAAGGATTTGGAAGTGTAAAAATGTGAAAGTTATACCCATCATTATTGGGGCACTGGGTTCCATATCAAAGGGTTTCCACCACTAGCTTGAACAAGTCAGCACAAATATATTTTCTGGTACAGTTCAATAAATTTGCCTGCTAGGAACAGCACTAATGCTGTGATATGCATTGGGCATTGAAGGTTGCCAGTTGTGACTTGATCCTGGATGAACTTTACCATCAGTCCAATTTCAAATAGACTGCATTTACAGGTAATAATAGAAACAATAATAATATGTATGCTTTTTGGCACATGCAACAACATGGCTTTTTGTGTCTATTGTTGTTTTTGTCAGCAAACAGGGCAATAACAAATATCCAGTCTGAATTCAATGCTGCAATACCAGACTTAGTACTTGGACAAAGATGTACTTCTATGTATTGTCAGTTATCAGGCTAAGAGTGGAGAGTGCTGTAGCCATGAATTGTTATCATACAACAAGAACTGCTTGAGCAATGTGCTTTTCCTCACTGATTGTGGGGTGGCACTTGCAAGGTTGAAGTGATGTTGCTATTTCAATTTGGTTTCCTATTTTATCTCACTCTTATGCCTAAAGTACATGTACTGAATGTTGGTTTTTCAACCATCCATCACTAGATGGTGTGTAACCACTCTATAATAATAATAACAATAATAATAATAATAATAATAATAATAATAATAATAGTAGTAGTAAAAATAATAGTAATAAACATTTCTGGGGTTTTTTCATACAGCCTTTTTACAAATTTTTTATACTGCAGTAATATGACAATCATCTTTTAATTTTCGTGCCAATGATGTTTTTACTTCCTTGTCATAATTATTTTATACTCTTTCTAATATGTCAATCGTCCCTTTTATGTTCAGGTCATGTCCCAGAGGACCTTTTATTTGCCCCAGGTCACTGGGGAGACCCGGCAGGCAATTGTACTGAAACGCATACGTAAAGAAATGCTTCATAGTAATAATTATAATAGTAACACTCATAATAATAGTAATAGTGATAATAATAATAATAATAATAATAATAAATAAAATGAAAACAAAAGAGCATTTAGGATGCCCCTCCAGTTAATTCTGACCCCCTTTAAAATAATTTGTTTTAAAAAATCGAAGAATTCCCCTTTTTTGGGGGGGGGGGGCGTTTAGAAGACACCTGCCAGTACGGTATCTGCTTTTTAAGAAATATGCAAAAATCAGAACCCTTAAAATCTAACAACTAATATAGGCACAGAGCAATGTTTTTCAAGTGATCCATATTAATGAATTCAAAAAACTGCCATACCAAGAGTTGAATCTTCCTGATTGTCACTTACCCCTTCTGTCGTTGCTACGACACCAGTNTAATAATAATAATAATAATAATAAATAAAATGAAAACAAAAGAGCATTTAGGATGCCCCTCCAGTTAATTCTGACCCCCTTTAAAATAATTTGTTTTAAAAAATCGAAGAATTCCCCTTTTTGGGGGGGGGCGTTTAGAAGACACCTGCCAGTACGGTATCTGCTTTTTAAGAAATATGCAAAAATCAGAACCCTTAAAATCTAACAACTAATATAGGCACAGAGCAATGTTTTTCAAGTGATCCATATTAATGAATTCAAAAAACTGCCATACCAAGAGTTGAATCTTCCTGATTGTCATTTACGCCTTCTGTCGTTGCTACGACACCAGTTGTTTCTGATTTGACAACAAGTTCATCCATGATGGTTATTCCACCATCTATTTCTGAAGTGTTCCGTCCTTCTTGTTTAAATAGGCAGAAAAAATTGTTCATCCTTTTCGCAATCATCATCCAACAACTGGGCTGTCTTCGATTCTTCTTCTGGGACGATCTTGTGACAGTACCGTAGAGGAGGCAAATCATCAGTAATTCATCTATTCTGTACACCGTTTGATACCAATACCAAGGCCATGGTGATGCATATTTTACAACTATTGAACTTTTGATGTAAACTGCCGCAAGTGCATATACCTGGCATCCCAAAAAGGTGAGACCAAGGGCAGAAGCAACTACTGTTAGGATGATCACTTTTGATAAATCGGGTGCTTCTGGTAAATTATTCTTCGCATGAGGACCATCCAGTTCACAGTGGTTAGACAATTTGGCCAATTCTTTCCTGTTTTTCCAAGACTGATAAAAAATTTGTAACCCACTCCATGTGTATGCCAAAATAAGGAAAAATGCAAGAAGTAAGAAGTAGGCATGACAAAGAGCAACAAGCGTTGTGGTATTTGCATAATATATCACAACAAGCTCTATAGTTTCTGAAAATAGATAATTAATCGATACAAAACCAACAAGGAACTTCCAATTCTGTAATCGATCGATACCTGCTCCTTTAATTTTTGTTACTTCTGAAAGTGCCAAATACAGAAGTAGATAGGCAGAAACTAAACTAGGCATACCAAGTCCAAATAAAAATCGACCAAGAAAAAGAGGACACTGATTTAATCCAAAAATACAAGTGTTGGACTCATATGGGTTAATTATCAAGTAAATACCTCTTGATAATGACAAGATAATAACAATCACCAATATCGTTATTGAAAATTTCAGCATCCCAAGTTTTCGTGTGGTTTTTCGGATTATCGAGATAAGACTGATGGCTGAAATAATTGCTAAAATAAAAAAGAACACGCTGAGTCCAATCCAGTGTGATGGCCATGCCCAATTCCAGATTTTTGTTGCGTGTGTCCATTCAGGAAGTGGTTCTCCTTTTGGCTCTATCACCTCTGGTTCAGCACTTGATCGCAAAATAAGATAACGAGTAGTATTTAACAGCAGAGTTGAAGCAGGTTCTGCTGTTGATTCAGGTTCAGCTTCAGGCTCTGGTGTTGATCTCATGATTAAATTTTTGTGTTAATAAATTAATCGGTATCGAGAGGATCGCCACAGGCTCTACTGATCTTACGTACATGCGAATGATCAACAACAAAAAAAGCTAAATATCTAAAACATTGTCACTGGGCCACAAACGGTGGTCCTCGTCAACGGTTTTGGTATCACCTCGAATACCTATCAGTTGGCAAACCAATACGTGTTGATGGGATTGAATTTCACCACAACGACAAAATGGATTGTCCCTCAGATCCTACTCATTTCAACTCATGAATCACATTGCGTGGGTTGGTGAAAATTGTATTTTTTTGAAGTCACGCATGCTTTGTTTCAAAAAAACTATTCAAAGACTGAATGAAACTGTTGTCACTCTTCTGAAATGGGCAATCTGGCCCGAACTTTGTGAAAAAGAGCTAGTGTTCAATTCCTTGCTTATTCAAAGTAATTATCTTGTACAACACTTTTCAGGAGTTGGCATATAAAAATTCTTTAGCACCATTTAGAACGTTCCTAAATGCCTCATTTGTCACTGAAAGTGTTTACCATTTGAAAAATTAGCATCTTATTTCTATAGTGTTTACAAATGGTAAAACAAATGGTTTGTAGATGGTTGTCAGGGAACGAAAAAAATCGGCTGCGATTCATGTGCTCGATTGTTGTTGAAAGGGAGATAATTAATTTTGCCTATTTCAGAAGGGTGATATGCCAACCCCTGAAGAGTGTTGTACAAGATAATTACTTTGAATAAGCAAGGAATTAAATACTACCTCTTTTTTTGCAAAATTCGGGCCAGATTGGGGGCCATCCATTTATTACGTTCGCATGACGTTGGCCATTTTTCGACCCCCTCCCCCCTTATTCGCACCTGTTCACAGGCAAGTACCCCCACGTCCGAACGTACGTGATACTGTTTTTGACCGCCGTTCTTCTTCTTTTTCTTTTTCTTTTCGGGCTTTTTCCAATGCTACGTCGGGTTGGCTGCTCGAGACTGCATCCTCCAACTTCCTCTATCCACCCACGTGCCTTCCCTTTGTTTCACTGTTTCCATGTCTCTGTTTTGACCGTCGTTGGTAGTTGCCATTTCGATAAATAACTTTAAAATTATGTCATCGATTCTTCTTTTATGGAAGCTCTCGTGCTTAAATTGGAAAAGTAAAAAAATGTCGCCAGGCTATTGTTGTGAGAATTTAAGGCAATTGTAATTAGATGCAAGCCGAATACAAACGAAAAAAATTCCATATGAAGAAACAAGAAATGTGTAAAAACAGATAAGAATAATTACACCTGCATACCTCTCTTTCGCTGTCACTACTTTGTGAAAACTGTAAGCAAAAAAAATTACTGTGAACGTTCTCACCATGTGAATCCCAACCCTGTTCGTTTTTGTTCGCTTTTAAGGATAACCCTCCCCCTCATTGCAAACGTAATAAATTGATGGCCCCTTACTAAAAGCAACAAAGCAACACTGCCCGTTTCGAGACCTGATGGTACTCTAAACCATCCATGACCAGGGCCGACAGATCGCTTTTAAAAGTGGAGGGCCACTTAATATAGTGACTAAGGAGGCCAATTGCTTATTATATTCATTATCATATTATATTGATCTAAAGCTACTCACTTGATGTACACTGTTTCATAAGACATAGAAATTAAATATTATTAGTAAAGCTGCTCATAAAATAATACGAATCTTTGACAAAAATTTTCATTGCTCTGAAAAAAGGGGGCATGCCCCCGGGCCCCTGGAAATGTTGGTCCTGATGATTTTTAATTAAAGGGAAAACTTAGAAGGGCCCAAAGCCCCCGGTAATGATGGGAGTGCAGATACAGAAAAATAACTTTTAAGGATTTCTGGGTTCAACCACTTATGATACTCCATGAGAGAGGAGAGTAATGATGACACCAAGACTTTAAGGGCCAAGGGGTGCCACTAAATGAACAGTTTTTGAGAAACTGCTGGACTCCGACATTCAAATATGGTTGTGGTGCAAAAGCTTGGTTGGTAGTCAAGGTCACACAGACTACAAACACTCTAGCAATGGAATCGTGAAGTGGTTACCTAATTTCCTAGTTCTATTGTCTAAATTTCGGGTTACTAGTCAACTTTTAATATGTCATCAATGTCCAGACACAGACAATGATGTGTACTTTGACATCCTCTTCAGATGAACTTTTGTCAGCGTTATAAATGACGTGGGTTAGGAATGCCCATTAATCTTAACATATCCCAATTTGTGAAAGCGATAGGGTACTGCTTTCACCCCTTTTCTCGTTCAGTAGGTAAGAACAGACATAATTTCGTGTTGGGACGAACGAACTGTCCATGTTGTGTCTTGATCTTGAAGGTAACATCAGCGATATTTTCACTTTTCTCTTGGTCTATCTTCATCGATTGGCAGCACGATATCACCAATGTTTTCTTGGCTCCGGTTCTTGCCACTTACCATTTTTGGCAGGTAGTAAGGATTTCATCTTCTCCAAAATGCATTTACCAGGCTTTGTGAAAAGTTTAAAGAAGCTTTGGATAACATTGATCACCATATGACCCTTGGAGGACACGTGTACTGGCTCTTCAAGAAGTAAGTGTTTTGGGCTGATGTCCAATGTCATCCACTCCAATCAGGTCATCCAATCCAATCAGGATTGNAAACATCAGCGATATTTTCACTTTTCTCTTGGTCTATCTTCATCGATTGGCAGCACGATATCACCAATGTTTTCTTGGCTCCGGTTCTTGCCACTTACCATTTTTGGCAGGTAGTAAGGATTTCATCTTCTCCAAAATGCATTTACCAGGCTTTGTGAAAAGTTTAAAGAAGCTTTGGATAACATTGATCACCATATGACCCTTGGAGGACACGTGTACTGGCTCTTCAAGAAGTAAGTGTTTTGGGCTGATGTCCAATGTCATCCAATCCAATCAGGTCATCCAATCCAATCAGGATTGGATGACATTGGACCAAAAGGAAGGGAATTTGCTAGGTTCTTCACCTCAGAAAAAGAGGTTCCAAATTCCTCTGTTGTCAATAATTACTAACCAATGACTACTTGCATTGATTTCTTTGCTGACTTGAAAATTGATTTAAAAATCTACCATGGTAGAATGCTTGTGGAGTGTTGAATTTCCATTTGATTTGTAAGTTAGCACAGAATTCGTGTTGCTTCATGAAACCCTTCGACAAAGTCCCTTAATTCCCGTTGGGCTACTACAAAGTTAGGTCCGTGGTCTGATATCATGACTCTTTGTTGACCATGTCTTGTAATAAGGTGTCTTTAGTCTTAAAGAAATATTAGGTTTGGCATGTCAGAGGCCAATTTAACATGGATGACTAGAATATGGAGACAAGAGAACAACATTCTTGTCGCTCTTCTTCTGCTTCTCCAGCCAATGTCAATTGTAATCAGCCCAATTTGTCGACTCCTGTGTGAAAAGAAGGAATTAATTTTTATAAACTTTTATCAGGCAGGTTCGACATCTGTTCCTTTTGTGGTGGTTCCCTCATACGACCGCACGTCACACGTTTTAAATAAATTTCCTTTGCTTGTTTCTTGCTAAGAATTATCCAGTACTTTGTCCTTGACTCAGCCAATTCCAAGGATTTTCTCTTCTTGTTTGTAGATATCCTTTGTCGCGTTGTATCCTGTCAACAGCTGTATAGACGTGGATATGCTGGTCTGAAAAATGGAACTGGATCTGACTAAACATGTTGGTTATGTGAGGACAGATGGTTACCTCTTTTTTTCGAAATCAGAGGATTACTCCAAAGATAGTCATTTTAACTGCTCTCCATAAACTTTGCCGATGAGTTAAAGATGACCCTGACAGGCGCTAAACTTTTGTCGTTACGTATAACTGCATGATTTGCAATGTAGCAGAATGGTTTACTATGGTCCGGTATTTTTCATCATTTTAACTATCTTGTGAAATTCCTTGTCACATTATTGTCATGTCATAGGAAGCTGTGAATTATTAATTCTTCAGCAAGGTCTTCTCTGTCGATTTCAGTCTCATCACTGCATGTTCATGGTTGTTGGGCGCCATCTGAGAATCCCTTCTCCATGGCATTGCAATCTCGTATTTTCCTTTGATCTTTTTGGACGATTTGTTCAGTATGTCAGAGACAATTCTGTCCTCTGCTTATCCAAAACCTTCCTCATACATACAAGATCTGACTGAGACTACAAAGCTTTCTGTCTCCCAGAAAGCTGTTGGGACCACCAATTAACTAATACTTGACTGAGGCTGCTGGAATTGGTCCTCATTGGTCCTCATTGCCCCTAATGTTGCCCATCCAACGTGCGTCTTGACTGAAACAGAACCTCCAATATCTCCGATTCTTATTTCTCCTACATGCAAATAGAGATAGTCAACTCCAAGCAAAATATCAAGAGGTCCTTTTTGGTAGATAATTTTGACACCCTTTAGCACTAACACTATGACGTTTCTTATAATCTTGGAGACTCTTCAATTCGAATGTAATTTTTCGACTTTGGCTTTGCTTTCCTAGGCCTCCAACAACAGAAATATTTATGTTTATAATCTGGTCTTCATTTCCAAGGCCCTTGTTAACATCTTTTCAACTTACAGAGAGCTGGGCCCCAGTGTCAATGAGAACATGTCCTTCACGTTTTCTTCCATTCGAACCATAAACTATTACTCTGACAACAGGTAATATTGTAGTTCTCGTAGTATTCTTTTGTTGCTGTGGCAATGTTTAAAGCAGAACTTTGAAGAGGGGCACGGTATCTTTTATCACAACCATCCTACTTCGTGTCTTCCTATAAAAAGAATCTATTATGGCGTGGACACTTTTCAAACAGCATAAGTAGCTTCAAATTGCCTTTGTAATTTGTGTTCTTCGTCCAACTTAATTGCAACGAGTTAGGTTTTAGCGATTGCGTAAAACTTCGCAGGGACAACAAAACCAACTTAACGTCTACCCTTTTCTCTAACTGGACATTTCAAACAATTCTAAAGCTTAACTTTAAGCAAAATTACAATAAAGAAGTGGGTTCCATCGAAATATTACCAACGGGTAACTCTTTGCCTTTATAATACTCCAATTACGTGTTTGTCCATCTCTAATGCTTCTTCCTATCTGTCAGGTCGAACTTTGAGGTTTTTATAGAGTACAAGAATACAAATGTTTTTTAGACATGGTGTACACGGATGTTTGTTTTTTACTTTTTTGCTTTTAATCATTTTTGGGGTTGCACCAACAAACAAGACTTGGTTTTCATTTACAGTCAAGCCCTATTTAGATTGGTTTTATACGTTGTACATTTCATAACAATTCATGGTATTTTCAAAGTTTTCCAGACTTAGTTTTACCATTTCATGATACGATAGTAGTACAACAATAATACTTTTCATCAGGGAGAGAAGAATAACTCCTACACCATCAAATTAAAATTAGAGAAGGAAGCTCCTAATAAGAAACGCTAAGACTTTATACGATGATGCAATGTATTCTGACAAAAATCTAGTTTGTATGTAACGTTTTATTCTGTTTTCAGCTCTTTTTCGAACTTTTAATATAAGTACCGCCATCTTATAAGCGCCAGATCTATAACCTTAAACTTAAATAAGCACCGTAGCGCTTATAAGAGGAAACCTGTTACCATAAATTGCTCTCTGTTTTTTGTTTAGAAATGTCTCCTTCTATATAATTACATGGTATTCAGAAGCGTGACGAAGAGGATTGGTGATTGATTGAATAGTGGTATTAGTTGTTGAAAAGGAGCATAGTTTGAAGACATCAATAGACTTAATTTTGACAGTGAATCAAATTTAGTTGAAGTTTGAAAAGGTTGGAAAAGTAACTTTCAAATCTATCTTCAAGCAACAGAGTCGCTGGTATGAGTGACAGTATCACAGCCTATCTTCCTGCACTGCATTAGCAAGTCAGCAAAGAAAATTTATCAGACTTTTACGATTGCCAATTTTGATGAGAAATGAAGTATGTTGTTATTATTCAAAAGTTCAATGTTTATTTCCAACGACGAAAGAATGTAACCTGCATCCTCTTCACATTTCTGATTCATCAACAAATGGAATGTGTAGAGTTTATATTTTACAAAGTGTCTTTGTAAACTCAGTGAAGACTGAATTTGGTGAACTAAGAAATGCACTTGTAAAAGATCTGATAATTATCGAAATTTTTGACAAGAAACTACGGGAAACACTGCTCAAAGCGATATTCATAGGAAAGCTGGAGCCCTGTTTTCCTACAGAAAACTCCCTGTGACATTAAAAAATCACTTAGAAAAGCAGTATTATGCTCACAATAGTAAGACAACCTCGTATTTTCTATGGTCCGATTTGAATTTATACTGAACGTAATTGCTGTATTTAAATGATTTCTAAATGACCTTAGTCATAGCAAGCTGGTCATAACAACAACAAAAATTTCATTACTTACAAAAAAGGGGAAGCAAATTTGCGTACGAATGGAAACAAACGTCAGATAAGGGATTAAAAACCTTAGTAACAAAACAAACAAGCCGCTGTTTTGACGGTGACAGCGCGCAGCGTGACTTAAATCTAATTATTGGCCTTGATGAAATAGTCCGGGTTAGGCTAATTACTTAAATTGTCTCAACTTCACCACACCCTCCCCCTATTAAAATGTTACTACAGTTTTAATACAGTTATCTTGTTAATCTTCTTGATCTTCGTAAACCTTGAGTGCAGCAATTTGGTTCATGGCATCTTCTCTTGGCTTCCGGACTATTCTTCCTCTTGGTCTAAACTCCTTAGCCTCTGGGTTCAATGTAACATGGACGTCCGAATTTTCTCCCCCGATTTCTAAGTCGCAAAAGTAATTTCAGCAGTAGTTCTACAACGTATCCATTTCTGAATTTTATTTTGAGTCCATGAATGGCATCATCTCTGTCTGTCAGTTTCCAACAACTCTTTCCACCCGCCATTTAGCTCGGTTCTTAGTATCATCTTTGAGCAGTATCACTTTACCAATCTTTGGAATTTCCAATCAACTTTCTGTCTGTTTACAACTTCTCTCGTCCAGCGCATGAAGATATTCCTTCATCCCTTCCTCATCCGCTCTTTGCTTTGCTGCTAGGAATACCAATCTCTTTGGAAGTTCTTTGTCATTGTCTGCAAACTCGAGATTCTCTTCAAGCATATTTGCTGGTGGTCCCCTGATCAAAATGTAAGGAGTGATGACTGGCTTCTGAAACACTTCTCCTTGGTAGTAGAGGGGGCAATTGTTTAGAGAGCACTCAACATCCAGCAGTACCTCTTCGAGTTCAGGAAACGTCAATAAGCTGCTCTCGACAACCTTTGAAAGACATCGCTTCAATATGCCTTGATGAAATAGTCCGGATTAGGCTAATTACCTATAATGTCTTAACTTCAACACAACATATTGCATGCTGACATCAGAGCGTACTTACCTGTGGCACTTGGATACTTAGCATAACTTCCCTTAAATGACGCAATGGGGTGATGACGCATTGCAGAATCGGGCCGCTTTCTCTATCGCATGTTCTCTTATTACTAATTGTTGTTTTTTCTTGTCACTAGTACGTACAGTCTGCCTGAGCCAAATATGTGAGTAATTGTATCTTCTGTCCCAATTAAAGAATAAAATTGCGTTCAAAACAGAAATCAGAACTTCCATTTATATATAAATTACCAATGAGATTTTCTTCTACAAGAAATAAAATAAAGTTGACAACTTAAAAAATATTTACTTTTTCAAAAGTTATCCCCTTTTCACGTTTTTATTGTTGAAATCCAACCAAAAATCTAGTATTATTTGGCACACAGTTGGCTGAATATCTACAGAAAATATGCAAAATACTTTTCCAAGTATTTACAATATACTGGTCTGAGATTCGATTTTTCATTACTGAGTTTAAACAACTTATGTTTTTAAGTATGATCCGGAAAGCTCCTATATGTCTCAAAACTGACCTCAGACTAGAGCACAATAAACTTGACATCATTATTGTTGGCAAAAACACAAGAGAATGCCATATCATACACGTAGCATACCCATTTGACATTCAAGTAAGAGACAAAGAACAAGGAAAGGCAGATGATACCAAGGTTTTAAGAGAGAAATTGAGAGGTTTTTGCAATGCAGAAAAGTTACCATAATTCTAATAATCATTGAAGCATTGCGAACTATTGACAGGAACTTGGCAAGATGGACAAAAAATTACAGATTGAGAACTGCTGTGATCTCAAGCGGAAAGGTTGTTTGCTCGGATCAATTGATAGTAATAATAATAATGATAATAATATCATTATCAATTGGTAACTTACAGAAGTGAAGAAACTAGACACAAAGACCAGAAAACTATTGACGTCAGAAAGAATGCATCACCGAAAGGCAGAGATTGAAAGACTATACCTACCACAAAAGATCGGTGGAAGGGGACTCAGCCAAGTTGAAATGGCATTTAAAATCACAACAGTGGGTCTCAATACTTATTTAGAGGCAGCAGAAAATGTACTGCTTCTTAATCACGAATGTAACAAAAAGTAGTTCTCCATCCCAAAGCAAGCTGAGAAATACATCGAAGGACTGAACATCATGGAAATACCAATGGAAGATGACATGCCAGTCACGAAGTTTGCAGCGAAAACCAAACAGGAAGCAAAGAAAAGAGCTCAAAAGACAATGACTAAAATATGGGAAGCAAAATCAATGCACGGACAATAGCCAACAAGACTACACAAAACAGAAGTCGAGCAAGACTGGACACATAAATGGATTTCGAATGCAGGTCGCAAGGCAAAAACTGAAAGAATGGTCACAAAAGCATAAGACCAGAGCCTGGTTGTAAGATCTTATTGACACAGAATAATCAAAGAGGGAACAGATTCCATCTGTAGGATACGTAACCGATTTGAAGAGGCCATTGACCACATAGTATATCAGGCTGCCCCAAATTTTCAAGAACAGAATACATTCAGAGGCATGAAAAGAAAACATCCACTGGAAAATCTGCAAACATTTTGGACTTCCAGCTGCATACAAGTGATATGAACATCAGCCACAAACTCTAACATAAAACAAAACCATCACAGTATTGTGGGACATGCCAGTGAACACAGACAGGGCGATCAAAGACAACAGACCAGGCATCATTGTCACGAATAAAGAAGAAAATATCTGCACCATGATTGACATGACCGTACTTTCCGAAGGAAACACCTGCATTAAAGAACTCGAAAAACGGTCGAAATACAAGGATCTCGGGTTAGAAGTGACAAGAATGTGGGAATTGAAGACGACAACAATTCCAGCCGTAGTTGGTGCATTTGGCCACATTAAAAAGGAACTTGAGCCAAGCTTACAATGGATTCCAGGAAAGCCAACAATCGAGGAATTGCAGAAGATCGTAACCCTCAGAAGTGCAAACATCATCGGGAGAACGCACTCCATAAACTGGACATATCCTGATTACAGACCGAGACTCATGGTTTGATTCCAGCCAATCAATTGAATTACAGCAAAGTGCAAACTAAAGCCAAAAGAAAATAATAATGATAAACTTGAAAATTAAAAACAACAAATGAAATACTGACAATTGACATTCGAAATTAGAGAAAGAGGCCTTGATGTCGAGACCAAAATTGTACCAGCAATGATTGGTGCTCTCGGTGAAAGCAATTTCAGTAAGATTCAACAAAAAGGATACTGAGAAACGGGTAATGGTCGAAATACAAAGAACAATTTTCATGGATAGTGAGATCATAATTTGTAAAGTGATGCCGGGCTTATCCAAATTATTAACCACTAAATTTAAGGCCCTGTTCTTATTTTATAACTAACAATAATTGGTAACTATTAACAATGGCTTGAATTATATGTAGTTTTTTTCTCTATAATAAAATAATAAAAACAAATCAATATAGGAGTATATATACACATCAATTCCTATATATATTCCTATTTTGATTTATTAAATATATATATATATATATATATGTATCTATAATATATAAAGCGAACGACAAAAAATCAACAAAACTTAGTTTAGAACTGTCAGTTTCATGTTTTCGCAATCGTCAGCAAAACAACAAAAAAGATTTTTGTTTAGCTGACGATTGCGAAAACATGAAAATGACAATCAAACTAAGTTTAGTTCTTTTTTTTTCTGTCATTCGCCATACGATAGCTCTAATATTCTTATTATTGAGCACTGTCGATAGCTAATAATTACTTCGATACTGCTATATATATACTATACACACACACACATATATATATATATATTTATATAAATTACACAAAAATACAATATATATATAATATATAAATTACACAATAATACAATAAATTTATGTATATATATACATATATATATACACAAGATTTCACAAATATATATATACATATATATATGNGTCAGCAAAACAACAAAAAAGATTTTTGTTTAGCTGACGATTGCGAAAACATGAAAATGACAATCAAACTAAGTTTAGTTCTTTTTTTTTCTGTCGTTCGCCATACGATAGCTCTAATATTCTTATATTATTGAGCACTGTCGATAGCTAATAATTACTTCGATACTGCTATATATATACTATACACACACACACACATATATATATATATATATATATATATTTATATAAATTACACAAAAATACAATATATATAATATATAAATTACACAATAATACAATAAATTTATGTATATATATATACATATATATATATGTATATATATATTTGTGAAATCTTGTGTATTCGTATCAAAAAGTGTTCAATGCATATAGCAGAGCAATTTACATAAGGCCTGATGATCGAAATATTGTGAAACTATTAGTTGCAATCATAGTTCTTATTTTTCGTGTTTTTCCTTATGTATTACTGGTATATATATATATATATATATATATATACATATATATATATATATATATATATATTATATTGGTGTATTCATATCAAAAAGTGCTCAATGCATTTAGCAGAGCAATATACATAAAGTAAAACACGAAAAATAAGAACTGTGATTACAATCATTGTTCTTATTTTTCGTGTTTTGCCTTATGTGAAAAAAAACAATTAAGAAAAAGCAATTACAGCTCCTTGGACATTGCATGAGAAAAGACGGCGTGGAAAAGCCAGCACTTACGGGCAAGATAGCAGGAAAAAGAGCAAGAGGAAGACCAAGGGTTACATTTCTCCAAAGAATTGCCGAATGGAGTGGGATGTTAACGATTGAAGTTTTTCGATGCATAGAAAGCAGGAACGATTGGCACAAACTAGTCGCCAATGTCATACACTAGAAATGCCTACACTTTCCGAGCCTTCACTCCTTATGGAATTTTCTCCTATTGTTTCAATGAAATTGTTCGGTCTCTCTCTCACACATTTCCAGCTTCAGGTAAAGGTAAAGTCCACTTGATACATGCTCTGATGCTAATTTCCTGCTGACTCTTCACCGTGACAACCAGATAATTGCACAACTCAATGTTTGGATTTTTTTAATGCCCAGGCCCCCCCCCGGACAACTTTTGTTTGGGAATTCAAGTTATTCTGGAAGTTGAATTCTTTGTTTATTAAATTTTGCCGTTAATTTGGTGTTATTTTTGAATTGATTTGTTAGTAAATAAGGGGCGGTAAGACGTTAGTAGAAAGCAATACAATTCACCACCTATCAACGATTAATTTTTGAATTCCAAACAAGTGGATACTTAAGATTTCTACAGAAATAGTAACCGGTGTAATAGTAACCGGTTTCAGCAACAAAACATCAACTCAGCAATTTTCAGCTTGGATTTTCAGGGACGAAAAGGATGCTTATTTAGAATTTTACGTTTAGCTTAAGTGCAATAGGTTCTTACATAATTTTATAGCACAAGGTTATTTTTCTATGTATGGATACATCGCCCCATGGCTGGAGAGCAAGAATAGGATTTGAATCCTTCCCACTACTATTCCTAGCCACTACTTCTTTCCATCGCCAGTGTAATGTTTAGAGCTAGGTGTTCAAGAAAAATGGTAGGAAAACCCTAGCCTTTATTTTATTGTGTATATTAATTTCTGTGACATTGAGGACAGATATTGATAATGTGCAGTTTACAAGGGGAATTTAGCTCTACAGACATCAAATCTGGCAGTCTTGGACACCCCACCAAGGATCGAGTCAAGGCACCATCGAAGAGGCGGCCATCGAAAGAGCATTTGAATGCAAATCGAAGAATGTCCTTCTTGAAAAGTCAAGAAATATTTAAAGAGCAACCTGGAAGTACAGAAATTACTGTGGGTAAGGGAAATGATGAAATTTGTAACAGTAGAAATGAGAAAGGGATAAAGGTTTCACCGGCTGTACCACCAAAACCAAAGAAAAAAGAATTTAACCAGAATTTCTCAGGTGGAGTTAACACACAAAGTATTTTGAATTCGCAGCAAGCAGTGGACCTAGATACAAAAAGCCCTTCCCCAATCAGCTCTAATATGAACAATTTTAAACAGAGAATAGATCAAGAACCTGATAGGCGTGAAGGAGACACGCTAGAAGAGGCTGTTAGTAAATCGAAACACTTAACATTTACAGAGAGACTAAAAGCTTCCTCTTTATCAGGCACGAATACGAGGAAGTTTTCACCAGGAGCTTCAATTGCAGCCAGGCTTAGTGCCAGTACAATTACCCCTGCCAAGAGGAGCAGTAAAATCCCTACCATTAAAAGTGACTCGAGAGTTCCAGTAACCAACAGAACAATAGGTAAAGAGACAGAACCAATTGACACAAGCAAGTCAGATGTGACAGATTCCATTTCAAAGTTGGACAGTTTGGGGCAAAAGCCAATTGGTGAAAGCATTACAAGTGCTTCTTTTGGAGACTCACAAGTTATTGAAAAAGTAGCCAACCATTCAACGGCTGATATGTTTCCTGGGGTTAAAGGGGTAGACAGTTATATGCCGGGATTGGGCAGTGTAGAATTAAGTATTGGAACTGATGAATCAATGGAATTACCTCATATTGATTCCAAGTCTACAAATGAGCCACTGCCCCCATTGTCATCATTGTCATCACTTTCAGATGACAGTTGCTTTGGTACTTTGGATTCTGATCTTATTAGTGGAAGTGATTTATTTGGAGATAAATGTTCCACTGATGCTGAAATTAGTGTAAAAAACTCACAAGAAATAAGTACTGATGTGTACCAGTCTGCTCTGCCTCACTTAAAGCTGCCAAACCCACCACAGCTTCACCTTTTACATGATATAAAAATCAACCATGGGAGTTTTGAGACTGAAGCAAATGCAGGTGATATATTATCAGATGATGACGACATTAGCCTGCCAGGCTTTGATAGTTATCCTCATTTTGGTGAAAAGTATGAATTTCATTTGGCAGCAGAAAAATCCAATGAAGAATTTAAAGAGAGGAGAGACAGCAGCGGATTAAAATTACCAGTGGTAATTTCTTGCATGTTTACACCACATTTAGTTTTCTTTGGTTTTACTAAAATGATTTTTGTCTGACATTTATTGGCTTGAAAATCGTGTTTTAGTTTTTTTCATAGTTTTTAATCCACATCCTGCCATGGCAATTGATATTGTATGGATATTTTTTCGATTAAAAGTGTGTCTATTAAAACTAAATTAGTATATTTCAGAAATTTATTTCCGTGTTAATAAAAAGTTTTTCTGTTGAAATTTAAAAACCTGGTATTGGTTTTCTAGTGAGATGAAAACAGCTTTATTGAATCTCAGAAGTTTAAAGACTATGGGAAATAAGCTTTGCATTCCATCTTTTTGAATTAAAAAACCAAGGGTTTGTTCTAATTGATTCTAAATTATTAATGATGCAAGTGTTCTCATATGAATAGGTTGCTAGTAAAAAAAGTTTTGGTTACTCTTGAATTTGAGAGTTGAGACTGTGTTATATATTGTTTCCGAGCTGTTGAATTTGTTCAAATTGGTTTTTAATAAAAAATTAGACTTACAGGTTTTTTTTCTTTTTTGTTTCACATATGTCAAGTAAAATTATATACTTTGCTTTGATTGCCTTAAGGTACCACCTTTGACTTTTGCTGGAAAAGAATTAAGTGGTAAGCATTTTCTTATAGTAAATTTATTATTTTGAAATAAATTTTATTTTATGTTATAGAATTATGTAAACTTTTAAACAGAATAGTCTTTATACTAGATTTGTAAGGACACACACACACACACATATATATATATATGTATATCAATGTAAAGATTAAACTTTATACAGTAGTGGCCAAGTGGTTAAGTCAACATAGTACCAGGCAAGTTTGTGGTTTGAACCCTGGCTTCATCCCTAGAAGTACTGCACCCAATTTTTTTCCTCCATTATAAGTGGCATACTACTAATGTTTGTACTTGTTTTCAGAGATCGAATGTGGGAGAGGAAAGAAATCAACCAATTAATAACTGCTCACCTACTTACTTACTCCATTTAACATCTTTGTTTCCTATTCATGGGGTTTAATGGTTTGATGGTACTCTCCATCCAGTTCTATTCCTCAAATATTGCCCTCCACCAGGCTGTATGTTCTCATGTTATTCTGCATCATCTTCAACCAGGTCTTCTTAGGCCTTCCTGGAGGTCTTCCTCTTGGTGCTTCCCATGCTAGTGCTCTTCCTAATGCCTCAACATCTTCTCTTGGTCACCCTTGTTCATACCATTCTCAAATTAGCTGATACCAGCATGTCACCCAGCTGTCCCACTCTGCACCTTCATGCAACCTCTTCACTCCTGACCCTGTCTCCCAGAGTTACCCTTGCCATAGAGTGCAGCACCCTCTGGTCACAGCTGATCATCCTCTGCTCAGGCTTCTGTGTCATTCCTTGGGTTTCAGCCACATAAAGCAACACTGGTCTGATGCATACATCATATACTCTCCCTCCATTTATTAGCAGGATGTGCCTATTTTTCGAGAGGCTCAACATCTCTCTCCATTTTGTCCACATTGCTGAAATTCTCATCTTAACAGCTTGCTCTGCACCACCATCTTCCTTAAGGAGCTCACCTGAGTAGGAGAACTCACAGATTTCTTCAACTATGCCTTCATCAACCTGTAGATGTTCCTGTGTTCCTCGTCATCATGCTCCCCTTTGCATCTCCTGCATCTGAAGTTATGCACTTCTGACACACTTGCAAGTCCTGAGCATCTTTTGTAACACCAGTAAGCCCATCCTCCACACAGGATTGAGTTGACCCTGACAACTTTGCCACAGACTGCAGATTGGTATCTCCCCATCTTGATGATCCCAGCTCTTTTTCCAGTTACCATCCACTTGGTCTTACTAATATTAAACTTCATTCTTCTCTCCAGCAGATCTCTCTTGCACATCACTCCCACCATTGAACATCTCTATCACCTGCACCTTACTTTTGTCAGTCAGAACCAAGTCATCAGCATACAGCAACTCTTATTTTGAAAATCTTGATTTAGCCTTACTTTAATGTACAATAACTGACACATTGCAACATGTACATACTCTCTTGGATTATGCTGCCAAAGAGATCAGACATCATGTTAAAAACTGTTTGCATTATTATGTATTTACCTCCTCTCCACACAATAATATATAGCATTAAATGCTTTCTTTAAATCAACAAATATGTGATAGAGATTCTTTTTCTTGTGATACTTCTCCTCAAGCTCCCATACTATAAAAATTGCTTCTGTTGTTGACTTCTTTGCTTTGTAGTCACATTGGTTCTCTGCAATGGTGATATTCAGTCTTAATCTTCTGTCTAGGATATTCTTGTATATCTTCATGGAATGCTCAAGTAGTCATAGTTTGCGTTACTTGGTGCACTCCAGTGGATCTTCTTTGCCTTTGTAGAGAGGCATTGTATGATTGCACCACCATAACTATGGGCATCTGTCATCTTCATACACCTGCTGGAACAACTTAAAGAGTTCCTCCACTTTATTGTCACCTGCCGGTTTCACCATCTCAATACTGACACCTGATGGTCCTAGCACCATGCAACTCTTATGCTCTTCACAGTAAACTTGACTTCTTTGTTGTAAGTCACAATCGGGCCCTCCACCAGAGTAGTATCCTCAATGCCATTTTCATTTTCTACATTCAATAATTCTGGGAAGTAATTACTCCACCTCACTGCTACATCTTCTGTTCCACTATTTTATTGCCATTTTCATCCTTTATGAAGTTGGTTCCAACTACATCCTTCCTGCCCTTCCCCATCTATGCAGCAGCTTTAAACATCTTTTTTCTGCCAACTACCATTGTTAGGTCTGCCAACCACTTTGACATAGCTGCTGGTTTAGCTCTAGCTACAGCTCTCTTGGCCTCTTTGTGCTCCCCCCTGTAGTATTCCCTGTCAGTTTTGGTTCTTGTTCATTGCCAGACTTTGTAGGCAATTGTTTTCTCCTTTATTATTTCCTGTTGTTTCTTGCACCATCACTGTGTTTCTCTTTCTTTTCTTCTTTTACCAGTTGTTAATCCACACACCTCTTCAGCTACTCCCTTGATGCTCCTCTCCAACTGGCCCATCTGTACATTAATTTATATCCTTTTCTCTTGCAGCTTGTCTTTGTATTGCCTTCTCACTTGTCTGTTGACCATCACAATTTAATGAACTTTGCCAGCTTTCCCTTGGTTCTCTTAGGACACTTAACATAAATCACAGCAGAGACAATCCTCTGCTGGGTGAGACATGTTTCACCAGAAACTGCATAGGAGTCAGTCACTGTCATTCCTCTCCTTGTCTTCATAATGATCAAATCCAGCTGTGTCTCCACATTTATCAGTAACATATTTTTTTCTTGGTTTCTTAAAATATGTATTCGGCACTCTTAGATTATGATTCTTACATAAGTCTAGTATAAACCCTCCTTCTGCATTTCTGCCCCCAAAGCCATATTGATCCAATATCTTTTCATGGCCATTCCTGTCTTTGCCAATGTGCTGCCACAAACCAACAGGTGCTCTGTGAGTGGAACTCAATCTGTTTCATCCTCCAACTTCTCATGGAAGTCTGCTTTTTCTTGTTCAGCCCTTCCTACTAGTGGTGCATATACAGAGAAAATGTGAGATACATGTCTTCCTTGTATCACCTTCAATTTCATCAGTCTCTCCAAGTACCTCATGACTTCCAGTACCTTTTCTGCTAGTTTTGATTTCACCATTATGCCAACTCATGCATCCATTTTTCCTATATCATGTTTCTTGGATGCAGCTGATATCAACTCTCCTCCAATTCAACATTTCCACCACATCCCTGGTCCTCCCAAAAAGCATTACAACATTTATTGTGCAAACCCTTATCTCTCCTCCATCTCTTAATTTGCCTGCACAAATGTTCCACCTGGGGATTCTTTGCACCTTCTGCCTAATAAAGGGCTGTCTGGGACTGGGGGCCATTTCATTCTGGAGAATCTATCCATTTGTTTAGTGTACAAAATTTTACACCCTGGATGTCCTTCCTGATAAGTAACCCTCCCCATTTATCTGGGTTTGGGACTGAGTTGAGCTGGTTTGCTCTCCCAGTGGCTGGATTAATCAATTAATAACTACAAAGGGAAAACAAATCCAAATAAGACAAAATACCCACTATGCTAAAGTGGCTTCAAATCCATGCTTAGGATGAAAGACCTTATAACCCCCCACACATCCACACCCACACCCTAAAATCCCTTGTATGATATGTGTAGTGTCATTAATGGTAAAGTGGAAATTTTATAGGTACTAATAATGTGAAAGCTTTAGAAACCCCATAAGCAAATTGCATGTGATTTTTTAGTACTTAGTTTACTCAAGAGTAAACAGGCAACACTTTGTTTGACCGAGAATAATGTTTTCTAACTTTTAGCCATGGTTTTAGCTGTGAACATTAATAATGTAAAGGTAAAAACATTGGGTATCAGAACTTTAATTACAGTAAAGGAATTGTATGGAAAGTTCTATTTTGTCAGCTCTCATGCAATCCTTAAAGGAAAAAGTGATGTAAAACAGCATGTCTACCTGGTAAGATGGTTCTTATATCACTTTTTCTGTAGATGAAATAACAATGGCAGACTTACATACTGTTAGGGGTATAGAATTTAGGGCTATTGGTAGGACTTATATTTGCATAAATCATTTCCTATGTTAATTACTACTGATTTTGAACACGAGAAACTAACTTCTGGGTTATATTTAAAATTATTCTTTTCTTACTTATACAATGAAACACATACTGATTTGCTTTGCCAATATTTCTTTTGACACAGAAAATCCCATTTCCATAGTATGACATTAAATTCACTTGATGGTATCCTATGTATGGAATGCCAAGCAGAATCATTAACTGCTTTCACAGTGGACTACTTTTTAAAATTTCCAGCCAGGGTGATGTTAACATTAAAAAAGCCCACCAGATTTTTTCATAAAAAATATTTTGAAATCATTTGCTATTTATTATGTCATTCCATATTTGGTTTTATGACTGCTTTACATGCTGGCATGTGTTGGAAGTTTCAATAAAATGGACTTCCATTTCCTTTACTAGATATAAGTCCATATCTATATATATATATATATATATATTTATATATATATATGCCTTAATTACACTACACATGTATAGCATAAAAATTTTAAAAGTCATTTAAGCTATTTTTGTGTGGTGTAATGCATTGTTGAAGTAGTGATCAGTGTGAGCTGGTTTCATATAGATGGTAACAGAAATGGTGAAATCAGCTCATGAGGCTCAACTTGTTATAAATGGAACTTGTCAGAACGTCCATGTAGCCTTTAAATTCATCTCTTTCCATGGGTAATCAAACAGATGCATTTGCAGTAGTGTGGATTCAAGTATCTTTTTGTTGATCATCATTAATTACTTCCCCGTTATTTAAATACTAGTTACCTGGTAAGTAATAGTTCCCCAGAACCAATGGCTGAGTGTGCACAGTAAAATTGAATCATTAGCCTCATGATAAATGTATAAAATCAAAATTTGATTTGATTTGGCCCCATATTTCTTGGTTACTAAGCAAATTTTGTTAAAATCAATTTTGGGTTACAGCTTTTGAACTTTGAGAAAGGGACTATTGAACCCCCCTTTTTAACTGCAGTTAACACCTTGTTGGCTATATTTTGAAAATCATTCTGGTTGTGTTCAGTGCAAGGCTGCAAAGTACTCCGACATGAAATTTAAGACTCATGACATGATAAAGCTCTTATATATGGCTTATTCTGAGTCCATAAAGCTCAGAATTTAAGCTTTGAGGGTTGCCTGGTTAAACTGAATTTTAGGTTATAGGTCATTGTATTTGAGGCATGTTTACTATAATACACTTTTCAGCTATGGTGGTTGTCTTAATGATGATCTTGACTGGCTTTGGAGTAGGATATTCTTAAACTAATTATTTTTTAATTTTTTTGTAGATGAAGATATAAACCAACAGTTCCAGCTAGTTCCTCCCCCACCACCAGACTTTGACTCTGATAATGAGGATATTGATCAGGAAAATGTGATCGATCCACCAACTTTGTATGTGGATACAAACTTAGAAAATGACACTGACTGTGAAGACACTATTGGGCAAACTTCAGATTTGGAGCATGATGGACCTGACACCAGTGAACCAATTACTTTTGATTCTGAGACACCATCTGATAAAGTAGAATGGCCAGAGCACAACTACAATGTAGAGAGCTTTCTGAAAGGCCATGATACCACAGTTGTATCAGATACTAAAAATAAAGCCTGCATTGAATACAATGAGGTGACTGACCAAACACCAAAGCACAAATCAATGGAAACTACTATGAACATATCATTGATGGTAACAACAGACAACACCAATAAGGCCGATGAAGACAAGTTTATTGCAAAAAAGAGTGGTGATTCAGAGGACTTTGACCCTCACATTTCTCAAGAAAATAAGCAGAAAATTACAAAAGTGAGTAGCATAAGTGATGGAAAGAAAGAAAACATCTCAGTTCAGCTCCATGGAAAATCAAGAGAATTGTTGGAAAATAAAGTAGGTTTTGATTCAGATAGTGACAACTATTCTGCACAAAGTACAACATCCCTACCACAGCCTGTTGTTTTTAAAAGAAATTCTCACCAGTGGTCATCATTTAGTAGTGATTCAAGCTATGAATCAAAAGGAAATGAGAATAAGATTAATTTCCATAAAATACTAAAGAAACACAGTAAATCCATGGATCAAAGCAGTGAAAATGAAGATGTAGTGGATAACAGTGAATCAACATTTCCCATAGTTAGGTAATCAGATATATTCTTTTGCTATCCTGTTATCTGTATCCAAGTCATAATTCATGTTTTCACACTTGATACAATTTTTTGTACATTTAAGAATGTTAAAAGTATCATTTTATTTTGGTTGTGATGTTTTGTTTGAATGTTCTTGCTTGATTAGTTACCATAAAACTATAAAAGATTGGAGCTGAGGAATCATTGCAGTTTAGTTTGTTTGTAATGTTAAATCTGTGTTACTTTCATATTGAGTTCAAGTATATCACACCTTCCCTGCCACTTTGCCTTAACTGGTGACAAAGCTTCTGTAAAAATCTATTGAGACACTGGTATTCTTTAATGGCAGACTTCTTTTACTCTATAAATATTTTTTAGCTTTTATGTATTATGTTTGATGTTTTCTTGCTGTGGAAGTGTTGAAAATCCCACAATCTTCACCACACCATAGCCCATTGATCAATTGGTGAATTGTTCAGTGTGAATACTGACAATTTTTACCAGCAGTTTTGTGTAAAAAATGGAATAGTATATGTTGGAATGGATAATGTATGCATTCATTACTCCTCATCTTTTAGTCTTTTAGAGTCCAATATCAGTCCTGTATCTGTATGCCCTAATTGTTTTTGTTTTCATTAGATCATAGAGCAGTTATTCTTACTTTTATATTTGATATTCATGCATGGTTGTAGCAATATATTTGGTAGGTGCCTTTATATGGAGAAACAGAACCTTCCATTTTTATGAGAGGTTCAAACAATGGCACAGTATTTCAACAGTTTGGAAAGGATGGAGCTGTGGTGCTACCTCCAAATACCTTGATTTAGTTAGACAGAAAAGAAAACAAATGAGTAAGCCTTAAAAAAGATCAACTGGAAAAATTGGCTGCTGGACTCAATTTTGTATTTATCAGCTATCCTTTATAAATCATGTATTGAAACATGAAGCCCCCAAAAGCTGCTCCCTTTTTTGGTATAGTTATTGGCAAAAGAGGTAGAGGTAGGTTAGAGACTTGGTTGAATGACCAAATCAGAAACATATGCTGATTGACAATGGTTGAAGAATTGCACAAGATTGGGACACTTAAGAAGGCTGGTGCAGAGGCCACAATTTTTCAAAATTGAGGTATTTGGCCTTGGTGATTAACTTCACAGGGACTTGCTGTGACGTATGATGTTATAACAGTCTCTTGGCCACCTGCTGTTTTATTATATTTTGTGAACTATTTGAAATGCAACTTTTAGCCTAGCACCTTTGTGATACTATGAAGAAAATGAGTACTATCAACTATTATTTTATGTACTTACTTTTTGAAATGTCTGTACAATATTATTTATATATATATATATATGTATTTCTCCATTTTATGTTGGTATTTACAGTATTAAAATTTATGCTGTGATTTTATACTCTTTTAATTTTTGTATGAGTTATTTATCCTACAGTTCTCTCAATTAAATTTGTTTATCATTCACAAAAATGAAATTACATTTCAGTGTTTTTATTTATGGTGACAAAACCTATAAGAATCTTGCCTTTGTTAAGAAGTTTTTCCCTTTTAAACTACTGTATGTATACTATAATTCGGCAATTTTATGCATATGAACTAACATTTGCCAAATTATAACTTGTTTATAGCCCCAACGATGAAAATGAATTTTCCCCAGAAGAAATAAACGTGGAGGTAATTTGAATGTTATTAGTTGATTAGTTGTATTATTTAGGACAGCAGAAAGACTGACATTTGTCTTAAGCTGATCATTTAAGTCGCTTAAGACAAATTAACTTAAACTAGAATTTTTATTTAAAGCTGACGAAATTCTTTTGCATACCATTAAGCAGAAGAAGTGTCTAAAGTCATGTTGATGTAGAAGGTTCAATGGCAAACAGTGTTTTTATGGAATCACTGTTTTATGTCAGTTCCTTTTTACCAAATCACGACTCAGCAGCTCTTCACCAGCCGCTTTTTCAAAAGCTTTACCTAAGCAGATGCCAAACTGCTGTTTCATGATTTCAAAAATTCGGTTATTTTAACGCTAAATTTTAAGGTTTCACAGATTCAAGGATTTTAACGTAAAATTCAACTCTTAAATGTGTAAAGTTGGTTCGTACCTGACATGTTCAATAGAGTAAATTGAAGCAAAGTACAAAAGGTAAAGTAAATCTTTCAAGGAGTTTTGTCAATATTTGAAATGTGACAAATCCCATATCATTCACTGATCTTTACCGTCTAAGCCACTCTCTTACCGTTTCTGGATACTGTTCAGGGCCTAATAGACCAAGTACCAGTACCAGAAATCAGCCTGACATCGAAAATAATGTCGGACAGAGTCTGCTTTTTGCCAGAAAAATAACTTGATGCTCGATTTGTGAACGTTTGAAGTTGACTTAACGCACAGTAAATTGAAATTTCTCCACGGGCCTGTTAGTTCTATGAGTAATGGATTAGAAATTCTGGAAGCATAACAGTTGGATTCTGCTTTGGGTAACTTAAAAAGCATCATTAACAGTTTCCATGGTGCATATTATTTGTCTGAATGACGCGTTTTGAGGACATCAGTGATTCAGTGCAATAGATGTAAATCAATCACTGTTAAATACAAAAAAGTATAATCATGAGATCAAAAAATTATATAAAATTTTAGCAATCTTTAGCCCCAAATGATTTTTTTAGTGTTTCTGGATTTTCTTTTCAAGGACATTGTTTCTTACCCAACACCGCCTCCCAATCTTCGTCACATTTACCCACGCACGCAAGCATTGGTCAGCTGACACACTCACTCATTTTCTTTCTCAGTTTGTCTGTCGGACTGTCTCTCATCATCACTCACTTACTTTCACTGTTTTGTTATGACAACGTTATGCTATTTAAGAGTAGCTCCTTGTCTAGTAATGGGGATTGCCGTCTTGAATTAAGCATTATTGTATTAAATGTTTTATATTATTTTATATGTTTTATATTAACATTTTATATATTTTATGTTATATTATATATTTTTATTAGTATTTTATGTTTTATATTATTTTATATGTTTTTTATTAATATTTTATGTTTTATATCATATTATATATTAGTATTTTATATGCTTTATATTATATTACGTTTATTTTGGTATTTTATATGTTTTTATTTATACCTATAAATTAATTTTGTATTAATCTTCCTTTCGGCATCATGTGAGGTGTGTAAAACATGGTTTATATTTAGCATGAAGGGAATTTTCTAGTTCTTGTTTAGATCTCGGCGTAATGCAAGAGACGTATATTGCGCCAAAAGTAGTACCTAAATCTTTCTGCTTTAAATACTGAAAATATAGCTTTAATATATGTCTATTGTAGCATGTAATTGTCATTTTGTATCAAATCAGTAATAAGTCCTGCTCATAGATCCTTTCTTGGTGAGACACTTGAAATATTTAATGATGATCATCTTGATCGATGTTACTTAGATTTAATTAATGCCGTCAGCTACCAACTTTTTGAAATCTTCTGTTGTGGAGTAAACGACATGTTATTGTGCGCAATGTATCATACTGATATTTTGTTGAAGAATAACATTTCTTTATGTATTTTTTTCTTTCGAAAGACATTAGAAGATCGCTTGACTCGCTACCCAGTTGAGAAGTGGACTGTAAGAGACGTCGGTGATTGGCTTGAAATTTCCGGTATTAGTGATCTACGAAAGCTATTTTCAGGTTGGTTTCATAGTTTTTTCAAACTTGTTTCTTGCAATTTTCTTACGCTTTTTATCAATTCTATCTTATGGAGAATATTGGTGCATAAAATTAATGGCAATTTTTGTTGTATGAATCGGGAACCTTTTTAGACGATTGCCTAGCACATGAACAGTATATGATGACTGGACAGAGAGAAACTGTAGCATTTAGCTGCTGACGGAACAAATTTTAGACAGATGTGTGTATCTTCCTCATGTGTTGAAAATATTTTATATTTTATAAATATTTATAATATTTTACTTTATTTATAATATTTATAAATATTTTATATTTTATAAATATTTGTTGACCACCTGGCACTTTTTCATCTTAGTCGGTCTGGTTTTTACTTTGTAGAATTTGACTCAAAGAGTTGCATTTATAGGTGTGATTGATGAGGCCGGCCGTAGCCTCGACACGTGAGTCATCTAGCTGACATATCTTCTTCAACTCTTTCTGGGTACAGAACGCCGTTTGAGGCGTTCTCTAATACCTTCGTTGGGTCAGGTTATCCTTGGTTGGATTTGGCTGATATAGTATATATTTCGTTTCAATACAAAGCGTTTAAATAAAATACTAATCTACTTCCATGGTACCTTCTTTCCTTTGTTTGCCATTCGAAAAATTTTTACGACCATGTCGAATCTGCATGAATATATTTGTATTTACCTCAAATGGGCAGTTTTTGAAACCAAGCTTGATATTATATATTTTAATGTATTCATTTGTGGATTAATGTTCTGAATCTCGCGCAGAGATACAGCCAGTTTTTGTTTTTTTTATTTGTTGGGGTTTTTTTATTTTGGCACAGCAAAGACCTATAAGGATTGGCAAAGTAGATATTTATATATTGTATAATAACCTTAAGTACCATATGCCATTTTCCATTGTAATTTTTTGAACAAAAAAGCTAGTATACTTGGTCAGTATAAGACAATATGAAAAAAAAAAGAGCAAGAGATAGGCAAAGACAAAGAGAGGGAGTTGAGGTTAGTTTTTGCCTCATGGATAGAGATGTAATTCAAAAGAAGTAATTGTTGACAAGCTGTATCATTAATCAACCTTGGTAAACGTCCTTTTTTATTCGATACCAGTAGGTATTTTTGTTGTTGATTTCCCTGATGCTTTAGATCTGGGGGACTTTAAAAAGTAATTTCTTGCCCTTATAGTGTCATTTTATGGAACAAGTGCAAAGAAAATGCGGAAAACCCCTCTGTGTTATTGTCGCATTTTTGTGGCTTTTTTCACTTTCCTTAATGTTCAAGTTCTTTATTTTTCTTAGTATTTTACAGTTTTTCTTTAGATTTTTCTTTGAATGTAAATTAAGATAAATTATTTTTTGCTGTTATTTTTGTATACTCGTCTTGTTCATAAGTGACCCAAATTTTTTACCTTCTATTTGTTCTCTGTTTTTCAGAGAGAGGAATCGATGGTAAAAAGCTTTTGGAAATTGACATGCAACTTTTAGGTAATTATGCATTAGTGTGTTAAAAATGTTGTTTGTTTTAGCTACAGTATTGTAAACTATGTGTTTTTTGTAGTTATCAAAATCGAATGTCATAATTTCTCCATTTGATATGCCAGTGGTTTTTTAATGATTTCATTTTTTGCCCTTTTTTAAGGCGCGTTTTTTTCAAACAAAGTATCTCATCGACGTAATTCCAATGGTGAAAAATTAAAAGCACAACAGAACTTGTTTAAAAAAAATGACGGCTCAAGGTCAACAAATATCCGCTTACTGAGACATGAATTTTATACTGTATACTTGTAAACTTGGAATTGGTGGCAAGGGGAGGAATTCAAACAAGAATAAATAAGCAATTTATATGAAACTAGTAGTTAAGTGCGTATTTAGGGGAGGAGTAGCCTTATGGTAAGTGCAATTGCACTGTAACCAATAGGTTCCGGGTTCGATTTCCCGAGCGGGAAAAAAGAACTTGGAAATTTACTGAAGAAGAAGCCATTGTTTGGCGCCAGGAAGGGCTTCTGGCCAAGAAAGTCGTCGTTATCACATCAAAGTTCCTCTAAAGGGCAGCATCCGGGCTCAGTTACTGGGCAAATGAGATTAAAACCAAAGAAAAGTGAGTACGTATTTAAGGATAGGGTTAATTGGAACAAGTTTGCTTGGTAATAATTTTTTCCAAACGAATAAAGCCTTTTCAGCAGAGCATCTTCAGAAGAAGAATCACTGGGGTTTATTGTGATACATCCCCACGCTTCCAAAGGCATGTGATGCTATGATGAGCCAATGATAATGTAAAAGTTATTTGATTTAAGAAAAGATAAGAAATAAGATTACCCGTACTATGTTTCATCGACCTTCAACTGGTGATTTTTGGCTTCTGGTGGTAAAGTAAAGGCATTAAAGAAAAAGTAGAGAAAGGTGGGCTGTAATGTTCAAAACTTTGGTTGCTACCGGCAGATCTTTGTAAACTTATATCTTTTGCATCTGGAATTTTCCAAATCTTCTTTCCAAATTACTTTTTGAAATATGCTTTCACATCTTTGTATTTTCCTTGTTCTTGGACGATTTATCTTGTCGTTATAGACAATTTACATAATATTAGACTAGTCTTAAATACATGCCCTGTAAGCGTGCTCCATTGTGTTAGAACAATAATTTTGTCAATTCTGAAACTGAGTTGAATGTAGACGTAATGGGCACCCATCCATTTATAAGTTAAGTTCAGAGGTTTTTTATACACTTCTTTGCTCAGTAATAAAATAATATTAAATGCATAAAATACTAGGCTCGCGCTTACAGACTAAAGGTTTTTCAGTCTTGTTTTAATTCACAGATGCACGTTCAGCAGTTTCACTGGTAAAAGATTTTGTGAATGTAGGTTAAAGAGAGAATGCCCCAAGCATATGTATGGAAGCGAAACTTTAAGAGTACACAGAAGTCGAGGAAGAAGCTCAATGTATTCCACCTGCGAAACATAAAGTGGGTTCTTGGCCTTACATGAAGAGATATGACAATGAATGGAGAGGTCTGCAGGTGCACAGGCCACAGAGAGTTGCATAAAATAGAATGAAGGTGGAAGCTTGCTAAATGTGTATTCAGACAGCCATCGGAAAAGGCCACTCGTCATGCAATCTTTTGGAGGCCTTTGGTTGGTAAAAGAAAGAAAGGCCAGTTTGAACGTGGTGAGGTGTCGTTAAGTATGGCCTAAAAACCCGTAGAGTGCTAGCCCAAGGTGCACAAGCACGTGTTAAACATGTTGAAAATTTTTGTTATTTTGCCATTAAGGCAGGTGAAACCGGAGAATAGTTGCAGCAGGGACATCGTTGGCCAACTGCGTGTAAAGAAAAAAGAGTTTGTAACAAGGTTCATTATTGTAATGAAAACTACGTTCATTTTGGCCGAAAGCTTATTGCTGGTAGTCGACGGGACACAGACGCCAAAATAGGAAAAAGAAATCTTTTTTTATCAATGGAGAGGGATCGAGAAAGCCTGCTATATTCGGACGTCTTGGTTCTGTAGAGTGCCAGCGAAAAAGATTTCGACCAAGTAAATGTAATTTTGATTGTAATATTCAAGTTTTGTGCCACAAATTGTTTTAAATTAATAAGGTAGACAAGATAAGACATTGTTTGACAGTGACCGGATCTGGTGTTACAGTGTATTAATTACTAAAACTAAAGGTCATAGTTAATAATAATTTATTGGGCATTATTCTGGTGTCAAAGGTTTAATCTACATAAAAATGCTGAGGAAAGGCACAACAGCTGTCGTCCATGAAACTCTTTTTGACATCTTTTATCTGATGTCATTGGATTTGTTTTAGATGAAATGCAGATATTTGACACCGAGGATCGAGAAATGATTTTATCAGAAATTTATGCGCTTAAAAATCCAGATGAGGGTGACTTTGAAATCTCACTACTTGGTAAGCAATTATTCATCTTTTCTGATAGTGTTTATAGGAATGTAAAAAATTGTAGTCATGGAGTAATTTCACCCAGCTAATTTCATAAATATCGAGACTCCTTTCTTACCATTGTTATTATCAACTTGTTTGATTTGGTGTTAGCATTGAATTTTTAGATATCTTTGACAGAAGACAGGAAAGGGAGTTGATAGCTGCATTTGGCCTCTCAGTGGCGTTTTTATTAAAAAGTAGTTTTGAAGCTGGGTGTGAACATTTTTAGGGAAAAAAAGCCTTTTGACTGATAAGAAAACACTTTGAAATAGAATAAAGCCAATGATAAATTTGGAAAGCTTTAGCTCTTACTCAGAGCAAGTTACGAATAAAATACTCTCAGTGATCCAATCCAGCTGGAACAATGTCATAATCGAATTTTCGGTTAAAGGAGAAGAAGCCTAAAAATATATTGGAAATCAGTGACAGATGATGAGATTGGGAACAACCCTAAACTTAAAAAAGTCTACTTATTTGTTAATGAAAATCACTGATAAAAGTACTGTATGTATTTTCAGAGGTACAAAAGAAATAAACCAGAAAATCAAAGTGTCAACAGCATTCTTTTAGAAAGAGATAGAAAGAGATACATTTTCTTTCCATTTAGATTTTTTTGTTTTGCTAGCAAATCTTTGTCTGATGTCCGCCTTACCGCAGATATCAGTCTGACCCTTTTACATTCATGCATTCATTAATGCATCGGTCCATCAATCCATCCATCGATCCATCCATCGATTCATCCATCGATCCAGCGATCCATCCATCCATCCATCCATCCATCCATCCATCCATCCACCCACCCATCTGTCCATCCATCCATCTATGCATCTATCCACCCATGCATTCATCCATACATCCATCCATGCATCCATCCATGCATCCATCCATGCATCCATCCATGCATCCATCCATGCATCCATCCATACATCCATCGGTGCATTCATCGATCGACCTATTAATCTATCGACCATGCTTATACTTGCATACTTACATACATACATGCTTTCATGTTTTCATACATACATACATACATACATACATACATACATTCATACATTCATACTTGCATACACACACTCATATGGCCATCCAGAGATGATTGAGGGATGATTGTTGCAAGTGTTCCAGAAATTGGCCTACTGAAGTCGAGTTTGGCTTCAGCGTTTCCCAGGATACGTCACCTGGAGACTTTGCGCTTGCGTCCCATCGTACAATCATTTCTCAATCAGACCCAGTTTGATATTAATTACGTACTCAATGATGTCTTCACAACAAAGTCAAAATCACGGGTTCTTGTCAGAATCGGCTCGGACTGTTGCATTCTTCAACATTGAAGGCTACACAGATGTGAAGTCACAATTACTCTCTCAGACAACAAAGGACTATGATATTTTTGTGTGCCTCTAAGAGTCACACCTGAAGCCCACCAGTAACAGACCGAACCTTCCTGGTATGAAGCTGGTAGCCGAAATACGACATGACAAATATGGATCCACCGTCTTTGCCAGAAAGAATCTTCAGGTCGAGGCACCCCATACGTCGCACGATAACAACATGGAGCTTATCACAGTAGCTCTTCAAGACGTGCAAGTTACATCCATCTACAAACCACCAGGGAGTTGTTTTATGTGGACTGACACCCCCCCCCCAGCTAAACTGTATGCAGAAACATAAAATTATTGTAGGTGATTTCAAATCCAAAAGCACTAGATGGGGCTGAGCAGACAATGATAAGGATGGGAACCTAGTCGAAACCAGGGCACAGGCACAGAATCTTTCCCTGATTCATGACTCAAAACTCCCGAAGTCCTTCCACAGTGACAGATGGGGACGAAGCTAACCCTGATCTATGTTTTGTCAACGACGAACTATCTCCCACTGCCGGCAAGAAGGTGCTTCCCGCAATCCCTAGATCCCAACACCGCCCAATTGCGGTCAAGCTGAGAGCTGCCCTGACCTTCTCTGAAGTCCCTTTCAAGCGCAGGTTCAACTTGCGGATAGCCGACTGGATCGGCTTTATGCAATCGCTTGACTCCCTGATTGACCACCTGCCCCCTTCACCGAAGCATTACCCGAGATTCCAGAAACATCTTCAAAAAGCTGCCCATGCCCGCATCCCACGCGGATGCCGAACACGATACGACCCAGGATTGAATAGTGACTCTCAAAAGCTCCTTGAACAATACGAGGTCATGTTCAATTCCAACCCCTTTGACCAACACAACCTCGAACTCGATGAACAAATGCTCGACTTGGTTGGTACAAAGCGCAGGAGAGCCTGGCAAAGCGTGATCGAAAATACCAACATGGCGGTCAACAGCTAGAAAGCTTGGAATACCATAAAAAAGCTGGGAACGGACAAAGTAAGTCTGCCAACTCAGTGCAATGTCTCACCAAATCAAGTTGCTAGTCAATTTATCACCAATGGCCGCAGTAGTGAGCGAAGGCGAGAATCCAGAGTGTACTGTGCAACCAGAGTGACTCAGTGTGACCAAATCCTGTCACCTAACACGTCCGTTCACAACTGGAGAAATGACTATAGTTATGAATGATCTAAAGCCCAGTAAAGTACCTGAACTCGGTGATGTCTCGACAGAATTTCTGAAGGACTTGGGCACAAAGGGAACTGATTGGCTCCTGGAAATGTTTAACTACTGGCGCAGCACACATCAGATATCCGCAATTTGGAGGAAAGCTAAAGTAGTTGCAATCCTTAAGCCTGGGGAAGGCCCCGGTGTTCCAAAGAGCTATCGGCCAATCTCACTGCTCTGCATCAGGTACAAGCTTTTCGAAAGACTCCTACTAGCGCGTCTCACACCAGTTGTAGAGCTACAGCTTACACCAGATCAAGCAGGTTTCAGAAGCGGTACACCATGTGAAACCCAGCTTCTAAACCTTACTCAACACATTGAAGACGGTCTCAAGGACAGACTAGTGACGGGAACAGCATTTGTTGACCTGAGCGTGGCATATGACACCATCCAACACAGACTAATGATCAACAAGTTGTACCACTTCACTAATGATCCTAGGCTGTGCAAAGTTATCCGGCCAATGCTCTCGAACCGAAAGTTCTATGTTGTGCTAAATGATCGTCTGAGTAGCCAGCGCAATGGGCTTCCATAAGGAAGCGTGCTTCCACCTACCTTGTTCAACATATACACAAACGACCAGACTCGTAGAAAAACAAAGCAAAAAACCCCAGGTCATTCTTTCTTCCATGCATTTATCCATCGACCTTGTTATCTATCGGTCCATGCACGCATGCATGCAGCCACCCATCTATCCACCCATTCATGCATTCTTCCATCCATTCCTCCATCTGCCCTTTCTACCTTATAAACATTCATTCATCCTTTCGCAGATTCATGATCTACCTACCAACCCACACAAACATCTCTCAATTCACCCATTCATTCTTCTATCCATCTATTTGATACATTTACACATCTCACTATTCTTAATTTGTTTTTCAATTATAGTTGCAACGAAGGGCATGTTTGTCTAAGTAAACAAACATTGTAGGTCTTTTTGACTTGACTAAACAGCTACATTTTCCCAATAGATGCACTTGATAATACATCAGGACAAGAGCATGACAAGTTTTTAGCTCTGTTAGACGCACTTAAAACAACAGACAGTCAAGGCTGTACGCAAAATTATCTGCCGTCCTCTCCCTCACCTTGTGTCACTCCTCGGGATGATGCAGATGGTGCAAACAGTTTTGAAAGAGAAGTAAAGAAAAAAGCTGCAACGATTGAATCAAGGTCAGTTGTGCATAGGGAAAGAGCATACGCTCAGACTGGAATATCGAGATCAGATCGAAATAAAAAACCTACTAGACCAACAAGCGAGATTTTTACGCAAAGTACAAGGACACAACCAGAGGTAACTTTATGTTTGTATGATACTTTTTGTATTTTGATATTTTTTTATTTTTATTGTTTAGCCAAGCAAGGTAGTATTCTTTCGTGGGGCACTATTAATGCCTGGGTCTTAACTTTGAAATTAGCTGTAATTGGGGAAGCGCCTCTCCATGAAGTGCGTTATGCAGGGCTAATCGGGAATAATCACTAAACTGATATTACTGTCAGATGTCATTGGTAGTAGTCATCGGTTCTGTATAAATGAAAGGAAACCTGGGATTTAATTGTCAACAGTAATAGGGGTGGAAAAAACGTAATGGGTGCTTGAAAGTCAAACATTCTGTAAATAGATGTACTTGTAAGCGCTGTCTGCCGAGTTCACGAATTCTAGACACGTAAAAATCATGAATACCTACCATGCTATAATATTGACGAAGACTTTTTACATAAAGAAGAAATAAATATGTTATTTAATCATTCAAAGAGTGCTGGTGCAGACGAATTATTTGAACGATAAGGGCTGGTATACAATAGTAGGAGAACACTTATTAGAGTGTTATTAGGCCAACTCATGCTGATATGGACTGTTACAATATTCTTCTTAACATGGGAACATGCAACCATTGCCTGTATTTGTATGCTGTTAAATGCTGATTTTGATGAGTTTGATCTACGTCTCATGTGCAATTTTAGTCGGTTTATTTATGTTGTTTGTTGTGATTTATTTAAGAGAGCGATTTTGGTTTATAGTCCTGCTTCTGAGATCAATGCTGATAGTGGTGATGATGGCTAATGATTAGTTAAGCTAATATTTGTGGGAATATGGTGGTGTTGATCATGACTCGTGATTGCGACAAAATTAGGACAGTGGCAACAGGTAGATGTTCTTGTCACTATTATCGTGTAAAGTACTGCAAAGACGTATTTCAGTGTTCAACAGCTCATCAATACGACTTGTTGCCTTTCATTCAAAGACGCCCATCAATTGCCTTTACGAAAACAATTTGGGACAATGGTGAGCTTGCTGTCATTCCTTAAGTTAGATATTTTGATATATATATATATATATATATATATATATATATATATATATATATATATATATATGTGTGTGTGTGTGTGTGTGTGTGTGTGGTTCAATCTGATCTGCAGACATATGTTTCGTTCGCTGTTCAACAGCTCATCAGTACAGCTTTGAACATCTGAATGTGTTTTTCCGTACACAGACCCTCGCGAATCGCCATTAAGGTAATCATATGGAGCAGTGCTGGGCATACTCAAATTCAGAGGCTAGAGGTTGGGATGGGCCAGAGCGCTCAAATCACTACAGGGCAGTAAGCGCTGCGTAGTTGCTAGGACATCGTTATCAATCTCAAGAATGCTCAACAACACAACACAAAGTGGAGTAGCAAATAAAGTTCAATCTACCGACCTTTGTTTTACTGTTGAACAGCGTAACAGGCGTGCATTATATAGTGAAACAACAAGAACATTATGAACTTTGCGCTTCGTGGTTCCGCTCACCACGGTGTGTACAGTATGTACCCAAGACAATTACAGGAAATAGTGGTATCTGAACTAGATTTTCAAAAATAGAAAACTTTCCCTTCAAACAAAAAAACCCCAAACAATTTCAGAATGCTACTATATTTCAATCCTAATATACGGCTGCGAATGCTGAAATTTTTAGAATAATTATGAAAACAGTTACAAGCTATGGAAATGTGGTACTCCGGTGCCTCTTGAACATTAATTGGACAGATCGCATGACAAACGAAGAGGTGTTAGTCCAAATCGGTATACCAAGACGTTTGATCAAGTCAATAAGGAAAACACAACTTCTTTGGACATATAATTCGGAAGTGACAGCTGGAAAACATCGTACCTTCAGGAAGGAAGGATGGAAGGAAAGCGAGTAAAATGAAGACAAAGGATAAAACATCGTGAAAGATTGGTTGTACATCGAAATAGAACACAGATTTCGAAAAACTCATGGCCGAAGTAGAAGAAATATTTCACAAGCTCATGATTGAAACAAAATGCATATTTCGAAAAAGTCATGACAGAAATATTTGGCATGGCGTTATGACGAACGGTCCCTTGGATCATGGTACCTAGAAGAAATGATACCTCAAATAAGATCTTAAGAACTTGTTCTTGTGACCGTATTTTACTATTATCTCAGTTTCCTTTTATTGAGTAATATTTCGTGTATTTCCGTATTTTTGCTAAACACGGCTTAAAATACATGTGCTCTTGTGACGACCTTAAGACATACGCTATGTGGTTTTTTTTCAGTATACCCCTCCACTAACAATAACCATCTTTAAAACAAGCATAAAGCACATTTGCGTGTACTGCGTGTAAAGGGTGGGGCTTAAATAGCGCTATCTCAAGTTAAGTTGTATTCATAATTAGTTATTTAATTTACACATATTTTAAGGGGTCTGAGCCGTTATGATTTCCTCTTTATCTGAATGATTTTGTGTGGGTATTATTTTTAGCTTTGAAATCGTTTTCTGATACTCCGTGATAAGTGAAAGCTCTTTAACAGTAGATACTGTAGCTTTGTACACAATAGCTTTGTTGTTACAGTGACATGTAATGTGTGGAATATGATGCACACACAAACACACGCACACACGCACACACACACACACACACATATATATATATATATATATATATATATATATATATATATATATATATATATATAGAATTTTAACTCCATTATTTTGGCAATGCTTTTTGTGGGATCTTATTAAGACTGGATAGGCCACCACTCAAATGGGAAAAAAATGGAAAATTTTTCGTGGTTGTGGTGGGCNATATATATATATATATATATATATATATATATATATATATATATATATATATATATATATATATGATGTTGTAGATTTTGAATTTTAACTCCATTATTTTGGCAATGCTTTTTGTGGGATCTTATTAAGACTGGATAGGCCACCACTCAAATGGGGAAAAAATGGAAAATTTTTCGTGGTTGTGGTGGGCTGAACCGTTTTCATAGTACGTGGTTGACCTTGGGCTTTTTTCCTACTGGAGCTCTTTGATATTAATTTGATATGTATGGTCACAGAAACATTGGCACAGATTAGGAAAGTGAAAGAGATAAAAATGATAACATTTAGCAAAGGTAAGTATGAAGGCAGACGACAAAGTTTTATCGTTTTCCAGGGTATGTTATATTTGTTATATTCTTGTCATACAACGTAGAACAGTGTATAAAGTAGTGATTGAAATAAACATCTACGTTGGTATTAGTCATCAAGCCCTGCCAGTATATTTTATTTCCACGGCATAGTTTTAGATTGGCCCCAAAGGTCAGTTTAGAAACCCCATTTGAAAAATTTGTAGCGAAGTGTATGATAAATTAATTTTCTACCAAATAATTTTTGGAAAACTCTTTGTTGCTGCCAGCTTTTTTTTATTACCAGAAATATGCGTTGATCGACGGTTGTTGAAACGCTATACAACATTTTGATCTTTGAGGAGTTGTATCTTCTTCTTTTT
Source organism: Morbakka virulenta (assembly GCA_003991215.1). Lineage (NCBI taxonomy): Eukaryota > Metazoa > Cnidaria > Cubozoa > Carybdeida > Carukiidae > Morbakka > Morbakka virulenta. Next base: position 1,470,137 of record RDPX01000021.1, on the reverse strand, counting down.
GGATTTTAGGTTGGAATGAACTATTCATAACATGTTACCTTGTTGTTTGTTGTAAACTGAAACACAAGAAAATGGTGTTATTTAATATTTTGAGGTTTAAGTAATTTTGTACTTTCCAATCAATGGTTTCATATAGCGGAAAATAATGTTTATATATTTATTAATATAATAAATAAAATATTTTTTCCATACAGGTAATTGAGCGACCAGCCTCAACTGATATTCCAAACCAAGAAGATAAGAAAAAAGAGAAAAAGTCAAGTAAAAGACGCAAGTACGTAACAATTAAAGTAATTAACTTTCTTCAGATGCTTTCTTATAATTAATGTATTGATATTGTAAACATTGGCATCTTTCATGCTGTTACTACAGAACCTGGTGTTGACAAGTGTCAGCTCCAAAATTTGTGTGTCTGTACGTGCTCATGTCCAGTGAAGCAGTAAGGTATTACCTTTGCACGGAGGCTAAAGGGTTTTAACTCTTGGCCATCTGAACACTGGGTAGGAAGGAAAGTCTCTTGCAGCCGAATGTCTATGGGTTTTAATTATCTTTAAGTAATTGTTAAGTAATAGTCTTACAAGGTTTTATCTCCCCTATAGAATGTTCAGGCTCGTCAAACACCATAGAACGACTGGTTTTAAGATACTCAAAATACATTTGCTCAATTGTAGTATTCTCAGAAATATATATATATATACAGATAGATAGATAGATAGATAGATAGATAGATAGATAGATAGATAGAAAGATAGATAGACAGACAATAGATAGATAGATAGATAGATAGATAGATAGATAGATAGATACATAGATAAATAGATAGATGGATACATAGATGGATGGATGGATGGATAGATAGATAGATAGATAGATAGATAGATAGATAGATAGATAGATAGATAGAAAGAAAGAAAGAAAGAAAGATAGATAAGAAAGATGAATATTGAAATTGCCCCTTGTTCTGAAGTTTAGTACAGGCGCAATTTTTTGCATTCGATTCTCTTCTTTGCTTCATCGCATAGTACATCATATTTTGCATAAGTCTTTGTACATAATAAGTAATTATGTAATAACTAATAGTTGTTTTGAATGGTTTCACACATTTGACTAAATGAGTCAAATGAATGAATGAATGATCTAAATGAATGAAAATGAGAAATAGCTTTTATAGAAAGAGCCGGTGGCTTAGTGGTAAGTCCAGTTACAGTTTCACTTTAATCCGAGCCTCTTGGTTACAATTACACTGTTTCCACGAGGCTCAGGGTTCGGTTTCTCGAGCTCGAAAGGATTGTGGAACTTAAAAAAAAGCCATTGGTCGGCGCCGGGAAGGGCACCCGGCAACAAAATTCCTCACTGTCAAAACAAAGCCCCTGTGTAAGACACCTTACTAATCCAGAATCCGGGTAAAATGACGTTAAGACCCAAAAGATTTAACGGTGTCCGTATTAGTAGATGGAAAGAACCAGACTTAATCTTATGGTCTTAAGTTTTTTTAATCGCAGTAAGGTATTCACATTGTGAATATTTTATTTATTACTGGGTAATGCGTGAAGGATCAAGTGCGTGAAGCTGTGGCAATAGGAACAACGAGTGAGCTTGCACTTTTCAGCTTCTTACGTCGCCTACGACCATACCACCTTGAATGAAGCAGTTCTCGTCCGATCACCGAAGTTAAGCAAGGTCGGGCCTAGGTAGTACTGGAATGGGTGACCGTCCGGGAACACTAGGTATTGTAGGCTTTTCCCCTTTTAATTTTGGTATTCTTTCTTGTCTTTTTGTTTTTGGGTTTTTCTGTTCTTTCTGTCTTTCACCTTCAGTTGCTTTCTGGCCGTTCTCTCTTTCTCTCCTTTCTTTTCTNGTTTTGAATGGTTTCACACATTTGACTAAATGAGTCAAATGAATGAATGAATGATCTGAATGAATGAAAATGAGAAATAGCTTTTATAGAAAGAGCCGGTGGCTTAGTGGTAAGTCCAGTTACAGTTTCACTTTAATCCGAGCCTCTTGGTTACAATTACACTGTTTCCACGAGGCTCAGGGTTCGGTTTCTCGAGCTCGAAAGGATTGTGGAACTTAAAAAAAAGCCATTGGTCGGCGCCGGGAAGGGCACCCGGCAACAAAATTCCTCACTGTCAAAACAAAGCCCCTGTGTAAGACACCTTACTAATCCAGAATCCGGGTAAAATGACGTTAAGACCCAAAAGATTTAACGGTGTCCGTATTAGTAGATGGAAAGAACCAGACTTAATCTTATGGTCTTAAGTTTTTTTAATCGCAGTAAGGTATTCACATTGTGAATATTTTATTTATTACTGGGTAATGCGTGAAGGATCAAGTGCGTGAAGCTGTGGCAATAGGAACAACGAGTGAGCTTGCACTTTTCAGCTTCTTACGTCGCCTACGACCATACCACCTTGAATGAAGCAGTTCTCGTCCGATCACCGAAGTTAAGCAAGGTCGGGCCTAGGTAGTACTGGAATGGGTGACCGTCCGGGAACACTAGGTATTGTAGGCTTTTCCCCATTTAATTTTGGTATTCTTTCTTGTCTTTTTGTTTTTGGGTTTTTCTGTTCTTTCTGTCTTTCACCTTCAGTTGCTTTCTGGCCGTTCTCTCTTTCTCTCCTTTCTTTTCTGACCTTTCGCTCTTTTCCGCCCTTTTGCTCGCATTTGCTAAGCACACACGCAGCCTATGTGGGACGCTATCGCTCTCACTGACCATGTAGGCGTACAAAATCTGTTGAGACCAGTGTCGAGCGAGCGACCACTGTTACATGACATTGACCGAGAAACAAGAGTTTTTGCTGCTTACTATACATAAGATTTTTTGTTTTTGTTCATACCCCCTACATTTGTGGAAACAGGGTCAGTTAACGTCGACGTGGAATTGTGAAAAGTTTGTTTGTTTAAGTAATGTGTATAAAGATGATATATGACATATATGATTTGATGTATAGAACGTTTAAGAAAAGGATAATAGTGGATAGGCGGACAAATCGTGATATTTTGAGGCAGTGTTTTGGTTTGCCTTACACACCTGTGTTAAAACCTGATTTCTATTACCCTTTTTAAGCAAGTGACCCCAAGAAATTTAGCACCAGTCTGTCTTAAAGAGAGGCACGATTACAAGCAATTTCCTGCCAGACCCAGACAATAAGGACCACTTTATAGGTTCCAATGGATGATCTTCGTTCACATGTTGGACTGTACTTTAATGCCCTTCTTTATCCTTGCACTGCTTCAAACTTTCAACAAAGAAAAGTAATTAAAATATCGATTAAAGACAACCTTTTAACAACAACCCTTTACAAATCCCAGGAAGTGGAGTTGATGTCCTCTTTGAATCTTTTTCTCCAATTAGAAGTGCATTTTTTGTCAGCAGGTTGATAGTCAGTGTTTCCCTTTTACACTATAGTTTTATTTATATTTATTCGTAGATTTTTGCCAGATGCTTTCTCCTTCAGAAGGAAAAAAGGATCTAAACTGTCCAAAATTTTCAGAAGTAGCAAACTGTCAGATCCGGACTTCAAATCCTTTTTACAATCAGGACCACAGGTGAGAAATTGGAGACTTGTATTCGTATTGATTTTACACTTGATGTGTATTATTAAGCACATATACCGATTTAACTGAATGGTGTTAACCTCGACATGCTTATTTTATTCAGATGAAATAAAATTTTGCTTTCTTTTGAATTTGAAGTTTCAACTTTTTAAGATCGATTTTTTCATCATCACTAATTACTTCAACTAACGTTTGTTATCATTGATTTTCAATATTTATTATCATTAGTTATCATTAATTGTGATACACGTAGTCGCAGGTATGTATATTGTAACAGCTATTGTGTAATAAAGGACCAATTTTATTGCTGCTGGCTTAAGTATGACCAGTAGTTATAATGTACTTTTTGATTCAATTTTTTGACTGCAGAGAAGTAGATCCTATATATTACAAAAGAAGTTTAAAAATTGAATTAGGGAAAACATTGAAAAGATTTTAGGAGACAGATTTATGAGGATTGCAAGACATTACAGAGAAACAACTTTGTTGTGATGAATTTAATGTTCCTTTCACTGATGGGCGGTGTCAGCCTGGTGCCACCGTGAGAAAATTTATTGTTTGTGATCCAATATACAGTGATTGTAAAGCATACTTAGTTTATGTGAAATCTTGTCACTTTTAATCAACAAGAAATTGTTACTTAATGATGGAGTATGATACAGATATTAATGTTGTTATTGACTTACCGTATTGACGTAGTTGAAGTCAACATAAACTATGACAACAGTGTACAAGTTAGTAAGTAGATATTGCGCAAAAGTAGAATATTCGCCTATTGTTCGGAGCAATTTTGATTGTGTATTCAAGTAATATTTCTAACTAGTTAAGTTTGAACCAATTGCATTCTTAAGAATGATGAAAATTGGAATGATAATGCCATGAAGCAGGGGGTTTGTTGTTTGCATTCCCAAGAACTAGCCAGTATCTTGAGAAAAGCATTGGTAAAACTGTTGGTAAAACTGCTGTAATTAAAACTGGATTTTAAACGTTTACGTTGGTTTAGACATACGCAGCGCAGTAATAGTACTTTCAAAAACGTGCTACCCTTTCTTTTTCTTTTCTTTTTCAGTCGACCTCTCCCGTTGTTGGTCGCCGAAGCAAATTTTACTCTTCCACTTTGTTCGATCTAGTGTATCTTCCTTTCTCAGCCTTTTCACTGTCATGCCCTCCTAGATATTTTCCACTTCTCCTTGGCCGTACCCTTCTCCTTATTCTTGGCAGGTCCATGTTCATGCATCGCTTCCTCTTCATCATTCGTCACGCTCGTACAATCAAAGTCGTTTTTCCTGTAGCGTTTTGAACATCTGACCTACTCCTCTTCTGATGACATCATTTCTGATCATATCCCTTCTTGACACTCCTTTTGACCAGCGCACTATTCGCATTTCTTCCACCTCCATCTTTCTTTCCTGGCTTTTGGTGAGAGGCACTGTCTTTATTCTTGGTCTCTTCTTCGAACTACGCCTCTCTACACCTTGCCTTTGATATTCTTTGGCCTGTGTTTGTTGCTTAAAACACCACTTGCCTTCTTCCAGCTGTTCTATCCAACCTGGATCCTCTTGTTTGCCTACTCGCATCCTCCATCGCTCTGGGGTTTGAAACCTTGGTACTTGAATTCTTGATGTTCAAACACTTCCTCTTCGCCAAGCTTGATAGGTGATAGTTCAGCTTTCTTATCCAGGCACATGTACTCCGTTTTTGTTCTGCTCACCTTCAATGCTCTCTAGTTCATTTCTCCAACTTTCCAGTTCTTGCTCTGCTTCTACCTTTGTCTCATTTACTAATACAGCATCGTCCGCAAAAATCATGTTGTGTTAGCAGTCACTTCTAATATCCCCTGTTAGCTCGTCCATGATTGTTGCAAATGGCAAAGGAGTTATGGCTGAACCTTGGTGTAAGCCTATCTTCACCTTGTAGGGCTCTGTGGTGCCAAGAGAACAGCGCACCACCGTTCCACAGTTTACCTACCATTCCTGAATTGCCTTAAATGCGTTTTATTTACTTTTTCCCTCCGTATAGAATACCCCAGCTCTTCCTTTTGGCACCCTGTCGTAGGCCTTTTCAAGGTCAATAAAAATAAGGTGCAACTCCTGTTGGTCTTCTCTGGTCTTTCTCAGCCATGGTACGTAACGCAAAGATAATATCCACTGTGCTACTTTTTGACCAACCTGCTGTTTACCAATTACCACCTCATCTCTCATCCGGGCCTCCACAAACCGCCCCAACAGCTTCATCGTGTGGCTCAGAAGCTTGACTCCACAGTATTGCACACAGCTCTGAATGTCTTCCTTACCCTTTACGATTGGTACTAGTGTGCTTCTCCTTCACTCATCGGGCATCTTATTTGTCTTAAGGATGTCATTTAATAGTCGTACTAGAATGTCAAGTCCTTTTTCGCCCAGGCTTTCCCGTACTTCTACTAGTATCTCGTCCCGTCACACTTTTTATTCTTCGTTTTGTTCAAAGCCTTCTTTACTTTTTCTTTACAGATCATTGGCATAGCCTGTTCCTGGCTTTGTTCTTCTTGGGCCCTTCGTTCCCGCGGGTTCTCCTCATTCATCAGCCTTTTGAATTAAATTTTTCGCCGATTCCGGATATCTTCCTCTTTTCTTAGTACACTCCCATATTCATTCTTTATCATCCTGACCTGCTGGATGTCCTTAGCAGCTCTGTTCATTTGTTTTGTTACCTTGTAGTTCCTTTGTCCATCCACAGTGCCTCGTTCCCGTTCATTTCGTTGCAGGCCTCATGCTTTGCCCTGACTGTGGCTGTGTTTGCCTCTCACTTTACCTTGATGTATGCTTTCCTCTTTCTGATACTCCAATCCTTGTGCCAATCTTTGTAGCTTTCCTTCTTCCTCTTGATTGCCTTCTGGATTTCTTTACACCACTACCAAGTCTCCTTGGCCTTTCCCATTCCTCCTGTACTTTTTCCCAGTATTGTCTCGCCTGGCAGTTACCAACGCTGTTACTAGTTAAGTTGGAACCATGGTAGTACACTTTAAAGCCTGCCTCAATTTCCTTTGGTCACGATCCTTTCCATTTAGTCTCCTGCACCCACAGCACTTTGATCTTTTCCCGTTTCATCAGGGCCGCTACTTCTCTTGCTCTTCCTGACAGGGTTTTACGTTCAAGGACCCCATTCTGATGCTCAACATCTTCAGCTGCTTCTTGTTTCTCCGTCGCTCACTTGCCTTCTTGCCTCCTCTTCTTTTTCCCCTTTACTAGTCGCATAGTTCCCTGCTGGTTTCCCGGGGCGAAGGCGGTCATTTAAAACCCGGGCCTTGACCGATGCGGTATGTAAGTAGAATTTCTTGACATTCGCTCTTGGAATTTAATAGGGATTTTTACAGATGCCCTTCCTTACACCAACCACAGTTTTTGACGGTGGATCTAGCCTTTGATCAAAAGATCTAAACTCACAAGGCATTGATTGGCCATCCTTGGTAGGTGGCGTCTCTGTCGAAGCTTCTACACCCAAGGAAGCGGGGCTTCCTCCCAGGTAGGACGAGCCAACAGAATAAACACTCCTTAACCCAGGGAGGAGTGGCTGACTGGGTACTATGCCTTGCCAAAGGGCGACCCGGGGACTGTTCAGGGCAAGGTTGTTCACACCCTGAGGTTCTGGTTAAACCTGCATACTCAAAGAAATGTACTACCCTAACGAAAGGAAAGAATTAAGCGCAGTCAAACGTTTAGCCCTTGGAAAGCGCTGTTCAAAGCTGATCTTCATGCTTGAACCATTTTAGAAGACACAAGTTCTGGTCGAACACGTGTCCGATATATTTTAACGACTTTAAATGAATAAGTAGTAGTTCTAAGTAGGAAATTCAAGTTAAAAGCTGAAATAATATCTAGATAGGTATCAGAGTAAGTATTTGTTGATTATTCCCTAAACCCCCTTTGCGTGTCACTACACTGGTCTAGATATTTATTTGTTTTATATTGTTTTCTGTGTGTTTTCTGAAACCCTTTGACTTTATTTTGTCAGGGAATAATAAGAGTAACAACGGATGGTATGATCAATGGTGAAGCAACTACATCAATGCTGATAACGATTAATACTACAGCGGATGATGTCGTAAGGTCACTGTCTGACAAAATCGAAGTGCTTACCGATGAAAGAATATTTTATCTTGCACAATGTCAGAACAGTAACAGTCTTGGTAAGTCTACAGTGTGTCTTACATTAATTATAGACTTGGTTGAAAACAAATGCAATGTAAGTGTTTCTTTGGAAATAGAGAATGGCATTTTGTTTCTAGTCTTTCACACATGTATTTGGGTCCTTTACTTGGAGTTTTAATCCTTAGCAGCAGTGCTCACTAAACTTATTTCTACCGTACTCCCCTTAAAACCTTTTTTCGAGGCACTCTGCTTTTCACGCTGTTTCAGTTCTTTGAGCTATTTCTTACGCACCTCCTTTTCAACCTTAAGGTGTCCACGAGTTCTGACATCTGCTAACATTGCCTCTATTCTAAACCTTACTGGTGTTGAAAATGGGACCCAAAAATTTAGAATCGATCATCGGATGGGTTTCCAATTAGATGGTCAATTCTTTATCGGTTGTTGGGAGAGCATCACAAAATAAACAAATTTACTCATTTTGAATAAAGTTAAACTCACAAAAATTGTCCATTGATATTTTCATCTAATAAAACTTTTAATGTGAAGATGTGAAAAGTATTTAAAGCCTTAGGCAGGTAAGAATTTTGTGTCTATTTGAATTTTTAAGCCTATCGAGAATCGAAATGAGCAGTTGGAATCGAAGTTGCGGTTTCCAGGTGTCAGTATTTGAATATCACCGACAATCATCGAATCATAGGATCACTGCCCTTTTTTTACCAAGCTAGGCTATTCTTCTCTGACCTTGCACAATGTCGCAATTTATGAGCTCACTTTCATTACTTTCCTTTTGACGTAAACGCTTGGTACATCACTTCGTGACTGCAAAGTCTAATTTAGTGTCGTCAGTTTCGTGTTGTTCTGTCGATCTCCTGTAGCTTAACTTGCCTTNGGGCCGCTACTTCTCTTGCTCTTCCTGACAGGGTTTTACGTTCAAGGACCCCATTCTGATGCTCAACATCTTCAGCTGCTTCTTGTTTCTCCGTCGCTCACTTGCCTTCTTGCCTCCTCTTCTTTTTCCCCTTTACTAGTCGCATAGTTCCCTGCTGGTTTCCCGGGGCGAAGGCGGTCATTTAAAACCCGGGCCTTGACCGATGCGGTATGTAAGTAGAATTTCTTGACATTCGCTCTTGGAATTTAATAGGGATTTTTACAGATGCCCTTCCTTACACCAACCACAGTTTTTGACGGTGGATCTAGCCTTTGATCAAAAGATCTAAACTCACAAGGCATTGATTGGCCATCCTTGGTAGGTGGCGTCTCTGTCGAAGCTTCTACACCCAAGGAAGCGGGGCTTCCTCCCAGGTAGGACGAGCCAACAGAATAAACACTCCTTAACCCAGGGAGGAGTGGCTGACTGGGTACTATGCCTTGCCAAAGGGCGACCCGGGGACTGTTCAGGGCAAGGTTGTTCACACCCTGAGGTTCTGGTTAAACCTGCATACTCAAAGAAATGTACTACCCTAACGAAAGGAAAGAATTAAGCGCAGTCAAACGTTTAGCCCTTGGAAAGCGCTGTTCAAAGCTGATCTTCATGCTTGAACCATTTTAGAAGACACAAGTTCTGGTCGAACACGTGTCCGATATATTTTAACGACTTTAAATGAATAAGTAGTAGTTCTAAGTAGGAAATTCAAGTTAAAAGCTGAAATAATATCTAGATAGGTATCAGAGTAAGTATTTGTTGATTATTCCCTAAACCCCCTTTGCGTGTCACTACACTGGTCTAGATATTTATTTGTTTTATATTGTTTTCTGTGTGTTTTCTGAAACCCTTTGACTTTATTTTGTCAGGGAATAATAAGAGTAACAACGGATGGTATGATCAATGGTGAAGCAACTACATCAATGCTGATAACGATTAATACTACAGCGGATGATGTCGTAAGGTCACTGTCTGACAAAATCGAAGTGCTTACCGATGAAAGAATATTTTATCTTGCACAATGTCAGAACAGTAACAGTCTTGGTAAGTCTACAGTGTGTCTTACATTAATTATAGACTTGGTTGAAAACAAATGCAATGTAAGTGTTTCTTTGGAAATAGAGAATGGCATTTTGTTTCTAGTCTTTCACACATGTATTTGGGTCCTTTACTTGGAGTTTTAATCCTTAGCAGCAGTGCTCACTAAACTTATTTCTACCGTACTCCCCTTAAAACCTTTTTTCGAGGCACTCTGCTTTTCACGCTGTTTCAGTTCTTTGAGCTATTTCTTACGCACCTCCTTTTCAACCTTAAGGTGTCCACGAGTTCTGACATCTGCTAACATTGCCTCTATTCTAAACCTTACTGGTGTTGAAAATGGGACCCAAAAATTTAGAATCGATCATCGGATGGGTTTCCAATTAGATGGTCAATTCTTTATCGGTTGTTGGGAGAGCATCACAAAATAAACAAATTTACTCATTTTGAATAAAGTTAAACTCACAAAAATTGTCCATTGATATTTTCATCTAATAAAACTTTTAATGTGAAGATGTGAAAAGTATTTAAAGCCTTAGGCAGGTAAGAATTTTGTGTCTATTTGAATTTTTAAGCCTATCGAGAATCGAAATGAGCAGTTGGAATCGAAGTTGCGGTTTCCAGGTGTCAGTATTTGAATATCACCGACAATCATCGAATCATAGGATCACTGCCCTTTTTTTACCAAGCAAGGCTATTCTTCTCTGACCTTGCACAATGTCGCAATTTATGAGCTCACTTTCATTACTTTCCTTTTGACGTAAACGCTTGGTACATCACTTCGTGACTGCAAAGTCTAATTTAGTGTCGTCAGTTTCGTGTTGTTCTGTCGATCTCCTGTAGCTTAACTTGCCTTGAATTAAGTATTTTTACTCCATGTCTTCCATATTACTGATACCGCCCATGTGTCAGTCGCTTTTATGTTAGTTCTGCCATGCAATCTTGATGTCAGGAAAAATCGTGCACTTCTCAGATACTCTCTTTTGAGCAGACCTTTCATTTCACACTTTTCTTACATGTCTCTAGTATTTTTAGATGTTTATACCCGTTCCAAATTTAAATTACCACTTTTCCTTGGTTCCAATTCACCACAAAACCAATCTTTACCATTTTTCATTACCTCATCGATCTTTTAAACCATGGTCCGATCTTTTTTACTCGATTTTTCGTTCTTCTTAACATTGACCGCATCTTATTTATTTGTTCAGGTTTTCCAATATACCTTACCGCATTTTCTGTCAGACCATCACTTTCTTCATATAATTCTTTCGTTCAACGTCAATTGTATTTTTCTTGACATTTTCTAATTTTACTGGCGACACCCGTGAATGAACTCATCCATGCCTGCAGTGATAGGATGGCTTGGATTCGCATGATCGCCGATGCCTGTATCAGGTTCAGCACCTGACCAACCCAACTGGTGACACCCACTCAGTTTTTCCTCGTGGCACTTGGCTGGTCATAGAGTCTTGGTTCATTTATGTTCATTTTGCTGCAGTTATTTTAGCTGTTAAACATTGATTTCTTGTATCCCTTTAAAGGCCCATAAACAATTCGTCCACTAAGATAGTTATTTTACATGACAGCTTAATTGTACTCCTAGACTATTATATTTTAGCACTTAGACCTCCTGCCTTGTTCATGTCGTTGTCAGTATTACTGTTTTGAACCATTTCACTTACATTGAGGGTAGTGGTGATAAGTTAACACCATCACAGGTAGTTTTAATTAGATTCCATTTCTCGAAGGCTTACCAGCCAAGGCTAAGGAAAAGCTCTATTTCCCACGAGAAAGAGAATCCTGTCGGATGCCAACTCGGAAGTCATGGCCAACTGAATGGGCTTGTAGGTGCTATAATTTTCCCAAGGATGACCTGGAAGTAGGTGAGGAAAAAGTTAATCTCATGCGCCAACGATGAAACTTTATAGTCCGATACAGTTTTATGGGAACACCTGAGACATAAAAATGTGTCGTATAAAAAATGAAACTTCATAGTATAAAAGATGAAACTCTACAATCCGATACAGATTTGTGTGAATACCTGAGACATAAAAGTGTATCCGGTAACATCATTATCATAAAATCATAATCATTATTATTGTTATTATTAATAACTTTTAAAATTCTTCCTTTTCACCACAGCTTCAAAGAGGAAAAATGACTAGTTTTACTTTGCAGAACATCAAGTTGTTACCCACAACCTTAAATATTCAAAGTATATCTCGGGGTCCACGCACTTCTTAGAAATCGGGCTCTTTGTAAGGTTCAGAATCATGTGTTTGGACTGATTTTGTTTATCAGTTGTGGAAGTCCTTTGAAACGTTAGCTATTGGTATCACTCTCGCCTCAGTTTCACTCCAGACCCTATTCTTTTCGTATTTCAGATCTTGATACTTGTTAGCTATGCCCCTTTCCTTTTTAAGAATTCGATTGTTAAAAGGACACATTGCATCTTTAATCTTGTAAGATGTTTTCTATTTCTCAAGAATTACAATGTCTGGTCTTCAAATACGCCAGGATTTCGATATTTTTGACTTCAGAGACCATTTGGAGTTATGTAACTACCATTGCTCTTTGTGTTCTAGCTCGTGAGTTCTCCAGAGCTACCAATGAATTACTTTGGAAATTTTGTCGTAGATCACTTTGTGTACTGGATCCCGCATAGGTTTGTTTATTCAGGCACCGAATGGACCCCTGTTTGATCTCTGTCTCCACAAAGCCTGCACAAGAGAGGATATATACTACTACTACTACTACTACTACTACTACTACTACTACTACTACTACTACTACTACTACTGCTACTACTACTACTACTACTACTACTACTAATAATAATAATAATAATAATAATAATAATGATAATAATAATTATTATTGTTATTATTATTATTAGTAGTAGTAGTAGTAATTTGTTTTGTTTTAGTTGTTATTCTTAGTATTTAGATTTTGTGATTCTCTCCAGCATTTGTAATGTCTCAGCTCCGTGTGGCGCAATGTAAAGACAAAAATACTCGAGTGTGGTTGAAATAATGATGAAAAACTGTGCACATTCGATGATATCAGATATGTTATATTTCTCATGCTACTTCCTTAAATTCTTTTTGACCTTTCCGAGTACTGACATGGAGAAATTCTGGACTTAATCTAGACACCGAATGGTTTATATAAATAGCATAAATAGCTTTACGACTAAAATGTATTAAGCAAAGACATCAATAAATTCAAGACGCCCAGATTGCATTGTTTCAGGATGCCTTCACTAATTTAATTTGCAAGACTATAACAAGACAAGTGGTATAAGCATGAAATGAAAGCTGTGGCAGAGACAAGAAATGAAACATTACTTTAGGATCTGTCACCACTCACTGATTAAGCCATCAAAACAAGCATACCTGATGTAACACTATAGCTTGGTCGAGTGTCGTAGGGCCTCTTAGGGTCAAGGTTTTTTGTTGATTTTTAAGGTATCTCTTGCTGAGATAATGGAATATCTTCTGTGTTTTGGCGTGAATACGATTTCAGAAACGTCATCGATTATTAGGTCACATAAGAACTGATAAAAACCCAGTTGTCATGACAGTTAAACAAACCCCTCTTTATTGAGAATATATAGTAATTAATCATTAACTTTTTTTCTTTAATTAGTCCCGGATGCTGAAATAAAAGGATGCCAGTGCCCGTTATTGTTACAATGCCGGTGGCCGGATGTGGAAAAGTACTATTTTCATCTGAAAAAAAGGGCTGGAGAAAGAATTCTGGTAATTTACTAAACAATATTTAGCATCTAAATTNCCTAATAAGGCTGTCTTTTGTATAATACCAATGTCTAACTCAATTTTTATCATGTCAGTCCATCTCTTGAAATTTTTGCTTACACACCCCAAAGCTCCAACAACAATTGGTACAACACGAGCATTCTTTGTTATTATTATTATTATTATTATTATTATTATTATTATTAGTAATTTGTTTTGTTTTAGTTGTTATTCTTAGTATTTAGATTTTGTGATTCTCTCCAGCATTTGTAATGTCTCAGCTCCGTGTGGCGCAATGTAAAGACAAAAATACTCGAGTGTGGTTGAAATAATGATGAAAAACTGTGCACATTCGATGATATCAGATATGTTATATTTCTCATGCTACTTCCTTAAATTCTTTTTGACCTTTCCGAGTACTGACATGGAGAAATTCTGGACTTAATCTAGACACCGAATGGTTTATATAAATAGCATAAATAGCTTAACGACTAAAATGTATTAAGCAAAGACATCAATAAATTCAAGACGCCCAGATTGCATTGTTTCAGGATGCCTTCACTAATTTAATTTGCAAGACTATAACAAGACAAGTGGTATAAGCATGAAATGAAAGCTGTGGCAGAGACAAGAAATGAAACATTACTTTAGGATCTGTCACCACTCACTGATTAAGCCATCAAAACAAGCATACCTGATGTAACACTATAGCTTGGTCGAGTGTCGTAGGGCCTCTTAGGGTCAAGGTTTTTTGTTGATTTTTAAGGTATCTCTTGCTGAGATAATGGAATATCTTCTGTGTTTTGGCGTGAATACGATTTCAGAAACGTCATCGATTATTAGGTCACATAAGAACTGATAAAAACCCAGTTGTCATGACAGTTAAACAAACCCCTCTTTATTGAGAATATATAGTAATTAATCATTAACTTTTTTTCTTTAATTAGTCCCGGATGCTGAAATAAAAGGATGCCAGTGCCCGTTATTGTTACAATGCCGGTGGCCGGATGTGGAAAAGTACTATTTTCATCTGAAAAAAAGGGCTGGAGAAAGAATTCTGGTAATTTACTAAACAATATTTAGCATCTAAATTTCGTTTTCCTTCGCAGTGCTCTGGACAATAATTAGGAATGAGAAGTGTACAGTACGTAACAGACATTTAAAAAAAAGCTCTTGTAATAAATTTGCTCTTTAGTAACACACAGAGAGAAGGAGACAGACAGACAGACAGACAGAGAGGAAGAGAGAGACAGAAACACAGAGACAGACCGACAGAGGGACACACAGATAGAGGTTAGAGGTTTCAACAATTAACCTTTTTCAGAGACAAAGCTACTGGCATATAAATCCTTGCAAACCATTGCAATTTCAAATGTAAAGTGGTTGGTTTATTTTCTATACCCTTGTTCGGAAAGTGGTAGAGGTGCATGCCTAGCCAATTTGGAACATGATTCAGAGAATTGTGGCGTTGAACAATACTCAATGGGACAACATTGTAACTATGAGAGAGGGGTTGTAGAGAGGGATTTCAATGAGTTGTATAAATTTTCCTTTATTTGAAATCTATCTTGGAGTGATACAGGCATTTTTTTTATATTTTAGGTTTATATAGATGACAAGCCGACACCTGTGGATATTGCTTCTTTCACGACTGCTAAGAATGTGATTCAGCTATTGTTAAAGAAACATCATGACAGTGAATCTGTAGAGGATTACCATTTGGTCTATGAAGATGTGCAAGGTAACAGACACGAGTTGATTTCTCTGCTGTATCAGTTTCATAGTTTTCACTAGACTCTTTAATGCTAGTTTCTGGCAACAACTGTGCAACGATTTAATAAGACGTAAAAAGAAACAACGTCTATTAATACGTCAGTATGTACATGGCATTTTAAACATGGATACTTAAGGGATGTATTTTTTTGCCAGAAGACATACTTCTTGTAATATTTATGTTTCTAACGCTAGTGATAAATTTGTCGTTCAATTCCAAATATTTAGTCATTGTACTACAACTCGAATACCGAAATTAAGCAGAAAGCAGCTTAACATTTCTGTGGATATGCTTAAAATAATTTGGAAGAAAAGTGGGAGTGACCGTAACTTCCTGCCTGCCTCTGCTTATGTATATATATATATATTATATATATTATGTATATATATATTATATATATTATGTATATATATATTATATATATTATGTATATATATATTATTCATTCATTCATTCTTGTTCATTCATTCTTGATTTACCTGTGTAAACGTACTTGATTGATGATTATTTACTTTTAGTTAGGTGGTTTTTTTCCAGTCAGTGGAATTATGTAACCTGCCTTAGCACCATATATTATCTAGCGTTCTGGTGTTACAATATTTTTTTTACGTAGTCCAACTCTTTCTTGGTAGCTTGTTATAATAAGATCAATAGATTTTAGTTTCTGTTGTACCTAATAACAATTGTTATTTGCGAAAACTAACATGAAAAAAATGAGAGATTTTGCTTAATTTAGACTGATAAAATACGTGAGAACTGACTTACCCTCTTTCATATTCCCTACTGTGTTTATCCGATTTTAATATACCACAGTGCTATGGTTCAATTATATGAAGTGGTCTGTTCGCAGCATGGAAGAAAGATATTTTTTGGATAGTCTACTTGCTGCATATTGATATACTGACCACTTTTATCTTTTAGGGTATCAGCCAACAATGACAGCAGACATAACTTTATTGAGTCTGCCCCACGAAGAAGGAGATTTGTTGTCGTTTCGCTTGCAAAAAAATGACTTACGTAACTCACAGTTTAGTGGAATCAATGTAAGTACGTCTCCGCCTACATTTCATTGTTCAGTTAAAATACGTGTTGTGGTAAAAATGGTTTAGTACTGACTGCAGAAAGTTTGCTGTCATTTATTGTGTCATAAATTAGCCCATATATCCGCCTTCTTCCTATCAATCTATCTACCTACCTATCTATCTATCTATCTATCTATCTATCTATCTATCTATCTATCTATCTATCTATCTATCTATCTATCTATCT
>RDPX01000021.1:1411956-1436834 GCA_003991215.1 Morbakka virulenta | reverse complement strand
TCTATCGCTCTATCTATCTATCTATCTATCTATCTATCTATCTATCTGTCTGTCTATCTGTCTATCTATCTGTCTATCTATCTATCTGTCTATCTGTCTATCTATCTATCTTTCTATCTATCTGTCTATATATCTATCTATCTGTCTATCTATCTTTCTATCTATCTATCTATCTATCTATCTATCTATCTATCCATCTGTCTATCTACCAATTTATCTATCTTCAATAGATACTACCATTTGATAAAAACAACACAGTATAGCTTTCACGCTATACTGTGTTGTTATTGAAAGCTGTTAATGGTTTGTTTTATATTCTTCACAGAAAATGAAGAAAGACAGTGGAAACTGGAAAAGAATTGCTGTGTCACAAGACAAGTTAATGCAAGATATCGAACCTTTGAAAGAGGAAAATGAGGTGAGAATTATTAGTTATTTTGCCATTTTATTACTAGTACTACTTGGTTCATGACTCAAGATCAATTTGTACCTTGATCGTGTAGTATACCACCCATATTTAATTGTTTTGTTTCGACGATGACGATGCCCTAAAATAATGCATCAGATTCGGTTTTTGTAGAAAGTTGATAATTTCCGGCAAGATAAAAGGGAAGAGAGCTCGAGTTCTTCGAAAGAAAAACAAAATTGAAAAGTCAAAGTGAAAAGAGAAAAAAACTGCGTAATCATAAAACCAGAATCATGAAAACTACTGAAATTCAAGTTGGATTGAAGACCTTGCTCTTCAAAGATAGTAAACAATGCAACTAAAAGCGAATTTATTGATATGGATGGTCAGCCATCCTTTCTACATTGAACAGTTGTTTGATGCCAAAGTTCACTAAACTTGTGACTTGATTACCATTTTTCAGTTAAGCACATCTGCAAACATATAGTAAAGCTTTGAAATAGTTATCCCTACTTAGTTCAATAAGACAAATTCTACTTGCTTGTTGTGGTGTCATGACTTTACTTTAGAGATTCTAGAACATGTACCTGACTGACATCTTTTCGTCTGCCAGTTGCTTCGTTGATGAATACTTTCTCAGCTAGACATTTAATTAGTTGGGTTTTTTTCAAGACATTTTTCATTTATTGGGAACTATGATTGCCATTTGTCAATTCCCCGAAAGTAATTGCCAGCTTTTCTTTCGTTACCGCATTTTTTATATTTTGTTTGATCGGGGAATTCAAGGAAATGTCCGGTAGATGACGAGTGACTTATCATAAAAATATGTGAATACGGAAAAAGTTTGATTCAGTTCGGTGCAACATTTTTTCCATTTCATATTACCCAAACTGTTTTTCTCTATTTTCATTTTTCAAAGCATCTTTTTTTCCTTTCTGGTTTTAGAATCACTTTTCCGCAGTAACTGGGTTTCAGACGGTGCCCTTCTCAGGGACTTGGATTTGGCAGTGAGGAATTTCCTGGATGGGTGCCCTTCTTTTTTTCGCTGCCCTTCATGGCGCGAACCAATGGCTTTTTCTTTTGTGAAGTTCCAAAGTCGCCCGGTCTAGGAATCGAACCCGGAACTCTTGGTTACAGTGCAGTTGCACTAACCCTTGAGCTACGGCTCCTCATTTTTCAAAGCATCTCTTTCAGTAATTATCCAAATCTTTCTTGCCTTCCCCCACGCACTCTTGCTCTCACTTGTCTGTGAGCATGGGATGTTTTTAATTTCAAAGAATAAGTCGTCAATTTAGTATGGCGCGTAGTCTTTTATGCGTAGATTTGAATGAGTCGTCTAACGATAGACTTCGAGAAAGAATGTAGTCCAGTGGAAGATTAGGCTAGAAATAGGTTTTTTGAGAACTAAACTTCGTCAAGTCTGTTGGTAGAGCTGGTGGTAATGAAAGTCAGAGCCATCAATTTTTATACAGTACAGTGCAACTTACGTATTTCGTTTGCTTTCCTTTTTATTCATATTTATTTCAATCTCATTAAAGTTGGGTATATTTCACGACACTTATTTCTTACGCAAAAGTAATTTTCGTGAATCGAAAAGTAGCAATTTTTTGCGCAGTATTGGACAGGATAAAATAAACTTTACCTAAAGGATAGCAGGTAGTTTTACTTTAATAATGTTAACACGAAGGAAGAAAAATCCCAATTGTGACAAAAAGTTGGAAAGACCCAAGTGAATGTCTTCTTTAATTTGCTAAATATGCCTGATAATAAGGAGTACTTCATATGTAGGGTGTTTAACAAATTTGATATCATTTGAGATATAAATACCTCAGAAACTACATAATCAAGACAAATGAAACTAAGCAGACTTAATGTTGAACAGCTTTAGACTTACTCCTCCAAAGCTGAATGAGAAAATCAGAAGTATGTGAATTCCAGGAACGCTTTCACAAATTTTCATTATGCACCTCTGATGGACCGCTTTGGCCCTTGCAAGGTTTTGTCGAACCTGCTCGATAGTCCCCCTGATGTTATTATTTATACAGAGGACTTGCCCTGCGCAAAAAGCCCTCCTCTTTTAATTTTTGTCCCATGCCAAAATCTGCATTATCATTGATGACTTTTTAGAGAACTCTCTTACGAATGCACACGGCACAGTCTTGTTTGACAGTGTTAGAGCTTACATCATCACATACAACGCCTTATCTATTTCAGTGAATGGCATTTTTATTCTTGTAAACTTAAACACATCAAACATTAAACATAAAATCTTGACCCCTTTGACAAGTGTGGTTAAAATTTGAAGTTATTTGAACGGCAACCAGCAAAATTATTATATTACGAAATGATATCGAATTTTTTGAAGACCTTGTATTATAGAACTGTTACACACATATTCTCGTCTCCGTAAGCGAGAACAGGCACATTTTTGTAGGTATTACATCAATTTTATGCAAACTTTGCAATGCGCTTTTCGAATTTCCACAATATGCCTTTGTTAATAAAAGTAAGTAAGTTAGTAAATCAGGAAAAAATGACGGAGTTACTGCTTACAATTGGAAGGATATCAATTGCACAAGCGAGAACAGATCCATTATTTTGTTTTCTTCATTCCCCAAACTGACTTTAAAGCGTTTGTTGCAACACCTTTAGACAGGTTTGAAAATTAAAATCAATTTGTTAGCATTTCATAGAATTAAATTTAAAATGAATATTTTATTCTGTACTCATATTGTAGAGGTTAAAAGGAAAAGTAAAAGACTTTGAATCAAAAATAGCTCTGATTAATGAAGAAAAGCTGGCCTTGAACGATAAAAATTCAAATGCAGTTGAGGTTAGTATACATTGGTGATTGTTTCAACTTGGACTGACTTGGCTTCTATTGTGGTTCATTCAGATTACGAATTTCTGAACCGAAAAAGATTTGTTGTCAAATTGTGAGATTTTGCCATTCAATCGTTCGTCCCTTTATTTCTTTATTCAGTTATTTCTTCGCGTATTGATTCATTCATTCACTTCTTTCTTCATTTTATGACAAGATAATGGTGTATCAACAATGGACAGCTTTACTTATTAGATACTTTTTAAATGAAAAACAACATATCAGTTCATTTGCAAACAAAACTACATTGAAATATGTTTTGTTATAAAGTAGCAATAGATAGGCGGACAGATAAGAAGGCAGACTTGTATGTCATTAAAGAAAAGATAACGATTGGCAGCATCTAAATGGACAGCTTTACTTATTAGATACTTTTAAAATGAAAAACAACATATCAGTTTATTTGCAAACAAAACTACATTGAAATATGTTTTGTTAGAAACTCGTTTTCATTCTCCTTCATATTTTGTATTTAACCGTGATCTCATAGCCAAAATGGAAAGAAAATATCTTTCGCTTTCTTACTTTTCCTGCAGGAATCATAATTTTTATGTTATGAACAAAAGTTGTATATCAACAGTTCTGACATTTCTGCCGACTGCTTGCTCAGTTTAGCAGAAAAACTTTCATTACAATCTTTTTATAGGAATTTTGAATCAGCAATCAGTACCTAAATTTTCTTTAATGTATTTTTATTTTCTGGACCTAAAATTGCCTTATTGTTTTGAAGTTCAGCATTTTGGATGGGTATAAACGGAGATCGTCACGAAGAAACCCATGCATATGAAAGTCAAGAGTTGCAATCTTTCCCAAATAAATATTAACAAAGCTGAAGCTTATGAAAACTGTTGACAAAAGAGTTAGTTAAAACCATCTATCTACCCGTGTACAAGCTAAAGTCAATTGACTTTTTTTTTTAATTGAAAATTTTAGTTTCTTAACTAAACCATCGTAGTACTACTTGCTTATAAACCAGGTTTTTTTTAAAACAAACATGTATAATCAGAAGTAAGGGTTCTATAAACAATGTCTCGATGATTCAGCTTGCCAGAAATAGAAGCAGATGGAAAGACTTGGCACTTGGAGATAGATAGAGACAATGTCTGCATTGATATCAACGTCTTAAAGATCTACTGACATATCACAAAGAGGAGAATACAAAATGCCATGTTTAATTCAGTTTTATGCAAGGAACAGTCTTAATGAAACCCATTGTTTGTGGCGTACACTTAAGTTTATGATTTGGCTGAGGAATGGAAATGAACAATGATTTTAACTAGCAATAGATAGGCGGATAGATACGAAGGCAGACGTACATGTCATTAAAGAAAAGATAACGATTGGCAGCATCTAAATACAGACAATGATTGTTTAGCAAATACCTTGTGCAAAAGTAAGCAATGGCGGTGAAAACATGTTAGCTAGGCGAAGTCTGACCTGGGGGTGGGGGTTGGGGGGCATAGTTGCCAGGAAAGTAATTTTCGTTGCTTAATGTTACCAATAATTTTCTATCGAAAGCCGGTGCAGAGGAAGAGTTTTATGGCAAGAGCCCATATCGGTATTTTGAAGCCAAGAAAAGAACTTTCTGATATCTTTCTACCACCACCAGACAGCACAGGCAGGTTTTCTGGATACATAGTTGCATGGACTTTTTCATTATACTTTAAAAGCAAACAGTATTGTTCCCTTTCCCAAGGAAGTTATGTTTTTGCCAGCGTTTGCCCGTTTGTCTGTCTATCCGTCTGCCCGTTTGCCTATTTGTGTGCAAAATAACTCTAAAAGGTATGATGGATTTAGATGAAGTTGATAGTCAGGAAATGTTGATAGTAGCACAAGGAAGAACTAATTAAATTTTGGTGTTAATCGGTATCACGCTCTGAATTTTGTTTGAGTTTGTGGAGGATTGTATAATTTTTCCAAAGTTGTTCTTTGCTTCTATCAGCTGCCCCTTTGTTTACAAATGTCACTCTTACAAACCCAGATAGTTCCTTTGAGAAGGTTCCTGGTTCGATCCATGGTCTCATGAATTGTTTTGCTGTTTTAAGTTGGGTTTTTTGCAGGAGTGTTCAATGAATCTACAAGACTACAGTATTTGGTAAAAATCCCCATTTGCGAAGAAATAAGATGCTTGGCGGAGGTTTACACTTTCTGAATGATTTACTAGTTTGTTATGTCGCCATACAATATATGGGGTCATGACTGCCTAGCTTATTTTTAAGTGGATCGAAAATCTTATGCTAAAGACACTGGTGAGTCCACTTTTATTCGGCAACATTGAGCATAGAAAATTGAGTTCTGATGGGAGTGAATAATTATTTCATTCTAAGACATTTGATCTTCGTCATCATTTTCATTTCGACAGTCATATAATCTATTAGAAGTTATCGGACTATTTAACAAGTAGAGGTATAATTAAAAAAAATAGAAAATTAAGGCCAAACTCCGATTGCCTTTACTGATAGCAGCTTGTGGTTTTACCGCTACCTTCTTGTAACGTAGGTGTAGGACTTAACATTGGATACATTTTGATTGAGCCTCTTCCTCACTGAAAGGCCCCGACCATGTTGTTGGCGCTATTGTTTGTTGTTTTTCATTAGGCAGAGAGCCTAAGTAATGGATATACAAAAGAAAAAGAAAACGAAAAGAGAAACACACTGCAGGGCCCTTATTTGGCTTGTAAATGTCAATATCATGGTGGGTTTTCATAAAAATAAAGAAACCACTTTCAGAAACGCAGTATAAATGCGCACTTTTCTTTTGCTTGGTGCAAGTATCTAGCCTCAGGAGCATAACGTAGACCCCCAAAATGAAGTATTTCTCTTCACCGTAGCAGCGCATCAAGTAACAGTGAACCTTCGGCGCACCTATTTTCATTGTTGTTTTTCTTTTTACAGAGAGAATAGTAGGTTGCATACAATTTGGGACTGCCTTACACTATCATTTTTGGTATCATTTATTTTCGATAACCAATGTGAATAATTCTCGCTTTTGTTGTCAATAGGGTCGTTGTATCTAGTCCTGTCTTTTTCTTTTAGAGCTTGAAGTCTCAAGTTAATACATTACAACAGTCAGTTATGGAAAAGGATTCAAAGCTGCTTGATATGAAATTTGCGTTTCAGCGTAAAGAAAGGGTGAGTAATTTCGGGTTTTCTTGGCAAAGTGTTCGGGTAAATACTGCATTATCTTTCTCAACATTTATTAGAGCGCACTGGTTAACAGAGTGTCTGAAGGGTATGAAGACCACAGTACAACCATATTCTGGTAGCTTTTTTGTTTGGCCATCCCAACCGTACCTATACAAGTAATTTTCAACCACAAAACATAAAATAACATGTTTACATTTTTCAAAATTTGCTTTAGTAGTGTGCTAATTCAGTTGCTCTTGTAATATGCATAGCTATAAGAGAAAGTTTTATCTTGTCAAACTGACGTCTATGTAAAGTCAGTGCCCTAGAGACCCGTAAGGGCTATTGGGTTTGTAGTTTTCTACTGGAACCTCTTGGATACGACCAGCCCCCAAGACCATCAATATTTCCCTGATCTAAAAGGATTTTCTTTTCATTTCTATATAAAACCCTTCAAAAACTTGACCATTCCACTGCTTTAACTGCGAAAACTCTTCTTTTGACCGAGACTGCAGAATCCGTAACTTGGGCACAACATTGATAATTTTCTATGGTAACCAAGGTATTGAGGTCGCTCACTGCCGACTACCCAATTGACACTTGGGTAAGAGTAATAAGAAGCTGATGAAACAAATAAGCAAATAAAAAACTTTTATCAGTTGAGGAAAAAAATTGAGAAACAACCTATATTTTGCTGCTATCTTAAAGTATCACCCACAGTATTCGTTGATTTACCGTCTTATGACTCACAGCCAAAGTGTGTAGCCTCCCACATTCTTTCTCCGAGCATCTCAAGCCCGATAGAGACTTCAAGGTAATTTGATGTCACAGGATATATTCCCTGCGATTTCTGCATCGGTCGATCACAGTACGGATGGTATGAATAAAATTATTTTCTAAATTTGAGTCTGTGTTCCTCTTCCTCTACTTTCATCATTCCTCCCCCTAAGAGACATATTCCAACTATTCTTTCCAAATTTTGTAACCCAAGAAGCTGAGCTGTTTGTCTCTGGCTGTTTAAAGTATTTGTCTAGTTGTTTACATCCTTCGCAGAACTTTTTTTATTTGTTACATGGCCATTCTTTATCTTATACAATATAATATCACGTATTTACCTTGAAGTAGTTTGAGAGTAAGCAAGTAAACACAGAACATGAAACAAAACAAAACAAATAAAGTGGAGAGGCACACAAATATCTGGAACTCCTTAAAATGTACCTGCTTGAGACGAAAGCTGAACACTTTCTTGATTATGTACGAAATTTGAAGTAGACCGTATGAACTATGCTATTGCTGCGAAACAAACATAGATTAAAGATATTTTATTTAAATGGAATCGTTACATTGTTTGAAAACAGAAAATGTTCTTTAAAACATCTATAACAGTTACATACTTATATTATGTGCCACCACTATGTTCAGATTTCAGTTTAGTATCATTTTGCCAACTTCCTTTTGCTTTTTCCTACCTCTCTATCCCTCTTCTTGAACCTACAATAGAAAATAGTAGGCACTTATTATTGCCAATAATACTTTTATGCCCATTTAATGTTTGATTCCATTTTTAGTTTGCTCAATAGAATCCATGATGCCTTATTCGCTTTTTCTTTTTTTCTTTGTGCATATTTTTCGTACAGTTTTCGATGTTCTTAACTTATTTGTATCCACTTATGGAGGACCATTGGACGTCTGAAGCTTTATTAAATTTTTTAAGTATAAAATGGATCCATTAATTTAGTCATTTATTAATTTATTTGTTTCCATTAATTTGAATGTGTTTTCTTGTATCTGTTTCCTTTTATTGTGTCTATTTACCGACATTCGTAACCATGCATGCATCCATACAACCTTGCATCCATTCATCCATTCATCTATCCATCCATGCGCCCACCCATCCATGCAGTCATCCATTCATGTACCCATGCATCCATCTATCCATCTATCCATTTATCTATCTATTCGTACATACATACATACATACATTCATACATAAGTTCATTATTTGAAAAAAACATTTGTATTTAGTCCTGAGAGTTAAGGGTAGAATGGAAAATGCTTCTTTTCCTTTCAAATTAAAGTGGATTTAGTAAATCCGAAAATCTGTTATTTTACTATAATTTTAATCTTATTCACCTTTGGATAAAGGAACTATCTGAAGCAAGAGAAGAACACAGCGATATGAAGAGGAGTGCTGATAAAGCTAGAATTTCATGTCAGGATACAGAAGAGAGAAATACGGTGAATAGGTTTAAAACAAATCTAATTGTCCGTTATTGATTTGACATCCTACTTTTACTTTAAAGTTTTTGAAATATATCTGAGCTTATTTCAAATAAATTTAAGACCTTAATACTTTTTTGTGAATTTTTAGCACGTTNGAAAGGAGAGAGAGAGAGAGAGAGAGAGAGAGAGAGAGAGAGAGAGAGAGAGGTAGGTAGGTATTTATGATACAAATTTCTAGTCCGTTGGTCAAGCATAGCAATCATGAAACAGTGTATTAGATGAATTTTCTTCGTTGATCACATAGTCCCGGTGGCGGAGCGGTTGGGGACCTTGGTATAGAAACCTGCCCTCCTGTGAATGCATTAGTTGTAGTCACACTGGTGGCTGTTTCTTAGCTTGGTTGCGTACTGATTTCTTTAATGTAAGGTTTTTGGACTTTAAATTTATATGAGGATTTATTATTTGTTTACTTTGCCCCATTTGATATGCATAAAGCAGCGATAGCACTGTAAGTAATATACAGTATGATTTTAAGTTTACTTCCCTGCTCTAGCAACGTTCTCATGCAAAGTAAGAATATATCAGACAAGTAAACAGTCTTTAAGATTTATAATCAAAATATTGTTTTGTGCCACAGGAAGCTCTTAAGAACATTACGAAATTTTAGATTCAGGATATTTACTTTTGAGGGTTATATTCCTTTACATTACTGAACTTTATCACACGGGTGACGTATTCTCTACTTTTTCATGCTTTGTATCCTTAAGTAAATAGGCATTTTTGTTAAGTAACTGCATAGGTGTTCTGCTTTATAAAAGGCCAATCCTTGTTTCATAAAATTTTAGTTAATTTAGTTGACGACAAAGTACGTTAATGAATAATATTAAATAATAAGATAAGGGTTGGCCGTGGATCTATTTGGAAATAATAAATTACCATTCTGATGCTTGATCTGTTGACCCACAGGATCTACAAAAGAAGATCGATGGTTATAAACGGCTGGTTTTAGAAAAAGACAAAAAATTACAATCCATGAAACTAGCACAAGGACAAGTTGATGAGGTAATTTATGACATGACATTTTTAATTGGTCAATTATTTATCTTAATATATTACCCGGGAAAGTGTAGGGACCTCACTTTATTTGTGACTTTGCATATTTTGTTTCCTTGGCGTCTTCTGTCGGGTTAACTGAGAGGCTAAAACCCGTTTAGCTTTACACATTCTTTTATCTCTGCCTCAGATTGTTTTTAAGGTTCTTGATTAAAATTCTTTTACAAATTTATTGAAGTGATGCAAGAGAAAACGAGACAGAGAAACCAAGACCTCCTTACCAGTTACCTGCGCTTCTGTTGTATTTTCTTTAAGGAAAAGTTGGGCAGTTAACAATACACATTAACCGCGCCTTGTTAACTGAAGCTACTGGTGTTTGTGACTAATTTAAGGAATGTCAATATATCATTGCACCCATTGTGGTTGACATGATCATTTTACCATTTACACGGTCATTTATCATTACAGTGAAACTGTTGCTCCAGATATCGACGTTCACGCTCTTCCACAGCTCCTAAACCTGGAAACAGAGCATCGAGGTTTGGATTTAAAAAGTAACATTCAACATTACTAGAGTGGGCTTACAAACACGGTTTTCTTTATCGTATACAACCAATCAGGCCACCAATTAACCGTCGCTAAACATGACAAATATGCCCGACTAACCAAATATAAATTTTACCTCCAAAACCTTTTCCATTACCAATATTAACTTAATGCAATGTAGCTAATTTATGTGTTTCTTTCATATTCTCATACTTTATTTTGTCTCATTCTTACCACGTTGTCTTACACAGCTTATATTGAGGTGTGGGCTAAATTTTACCTTTTGAGGTTAATTGTATTGAATATTATTCTTTTTTGTGATCATTTTTCTTTGTATAAATTTAATAGATTTTTTATGGGGTGCAACTTGTGGTTCGTGGAGGATGCCAGTTCTTTTAAAAGAATTTTGTTAAAATATACCGTTTAGGTATTATTTTGCAAACGATTGTCTATTTTTTGTGTTTTGTTGGGATGTATTTTTGTTTTTGTTTAGTTCATTTTGTGTTGGTTTGGCACAGATTTTGTTTTTGAGGATAACAAAATTGGTCATTGGGCGATGGGCATGACGCAATAAGAATGCTTTATTGCAACTGCGTTGTTAGCTGTATGATATTTAAAGAAAGTATTTTAAATGGAGAAAACACATTAGAAACTAGATTTCAGAATACCAGAACAATACCAACTTGCTGTGATGGGGATTGTACTAACGCCCCTTTTTCTGAGTTCCAGGGACTGAGCGGTTCCCATTTTCAGGGAATGATTAAACAGTGAGTAATTTCTTGACTGGTGCTCACTGGTTCTGAGGCCAACCAATGAATTTTTTAGCGAGTGTGACGTTAATTAACTCGGTAATCGAGCTCGTATCTTCTGGTTTCTGTGTATTTGCGCAAATTGCCAACCCTTGTGCCCGTGTTAAGATACTGGCAAGGAAATAAAACTGGCCACTGCACAAAGACGTGGGTAGAACCTTTGATCCCCTAGTAAAATGTTATGTTGAAAAAAGTGTAAACATATAACACTGGCCATATGACAGATTGGTTGAAGGTTGAACTTTGCACCCTTCGATAAATCTGGTATTTTTAACGTTTTTTTAATACATTCAAAGGAATCTTCTTAATCCTCTATGTTCTTTGAAACACACTGACTGCATTAGATAAGAACCTTAAATATCTCGGTACTCCGCCAGTGAGATTTGAAGTTCTGAACAATTCCTGGTGTTTTTGGCCGTTGTAAACAATATCAGAGTGTTTAGAGTTGTATGAGTACGCCCCCATGTAGCAAGTATGGAAAGGAAGATATAGGAAACGTATGACCACACCAAAACTGGCCTCCTTTATACAAAAACGAAGGCGGACTAGAGTAATTTCAACAAAACTAGCGGGAGCAGGTCAAACTGGTTATATTTAGCATTTAAGGCTTTATTTACGTTGGTGGGTTTCGTGGCAAAAAACCCAATTGTTTTGTTGTACTGGCTTTGTCTGTCACCATTTCTTGTAGGTTCACACAGGGACGATGGGAAAATGTGCCCGGATTTTCCAATTTTAACCAGTCTCACTTAAACACGGACTACAAAAAATCCTATCTATTACAACCCTATCTTCATTTGTATCAAATATCGCACAATTCTTGTTAAATATTTTATGTTAACGTTTTGAAATGAGGTATTGAAGAGATCAATATATAACCTTTATTTCCTTGGCCTGCACAACCATAGTCTTTTTAAATAACTGCACACCACCAGTTCAGGTCTCCAATGAGTGACCTCTATCGTCCAAGAAATTCTTTCTTTTTAAAGTTTGTTGTGTTAGTTTGCCGAAAGATTGATGTTAGTAAATAATCACCAACTGGATACCTATTTGTTTCTAACGTTAAAAACCCACATGAAATGTAGTTGTATTATCACTCAGAAGGAAATATCTTTTAACAATATAAAGTCAAACATTTAAGAAAAATTAATTCTTTCTTTTTAAGTCAAAACATTGTACCACTGCTCGTTTTCATATTAGAGCATCTTACGCTGTAACATAACATCAGCTTACTTTCAGCAATAAGGGTCACTGCTGGATTTTTTGAGAGGAGTATTCTGCACTGTAACATAACATCAACTTAATTTTAGCAGTAAGGGCCACTGCTCGTTTTTTGACAGGAGCACCCTTTACTGTAACATAACATCAACTTACTTTAAGAAAAACTGCAAAAGAAACTATTTTGAAAAAAAAATATAGATGTATAGGTTACCTCCGACATAGCCAAACCCAGGCCTGATTGAGAAAGGAGGAGGGTTGGTCACGCGGTTGAAATACCATAACTGTGAAGGACCAAGACCATTTGCATTCTATGAAAAAGGAAAAGAAATAGATCACCATGCCCGCTCAGACGTCGCCCGGACAAACGAGGTCCCCGTCCCCAGCTGAGGAACCAGGGCTTGGTCGCGTATGCCTGAAAACACAAATCAAACCTGCTGGAATAAAGATATGCAAATAAGCACTGAGAATTGAAACATCGAACGTTCAAACATGGAGCGATGGCAAGTTAGAACTTCTACGTGACGAGGCTAGCCGCTTGATAGTTGACATCTTGGGAAAGCCAGAAATTCGATGGACAGGAAAGGGAGAAACTAACAGCTCTCAGGTAAGAAACACATAGCAAAGCAGAAGAAAATACAGTCACATGAAAGGATGCAACATTACAGGGAAATGTGTAGGCAGGTTCGCAAAGGTGCACTTGATGACAACAAGACCTGGCTGGACAGGAAGTGTCAAGAAATTCAAAAGAGTTCACAAGAAGGAAAGTCCAGGAAGGTCTGCAGCCTAATAAAGGATGTTAATAGAAAGTGGAACCCCAGGCTGCGCTCCATCAGAGACAGCAGTGGTGAACTACTCCAGTCGGTTGACAAGATCTCACAAAGATGGAGAGAGTACTGCAGCGAGCTTTTCAGGCAGGACCCAATCGAGTCTGCCTTGGCTAGCCAACTTCTTGATCGTATTGCTCCTACATCTATTGAAGAAGAGCAAAGCATTCTGTTTAGCAAAGTAAAGGTAGCCCTTAGAGACCTTACACACATTAGACCGTACACCGAGTTCTCCAAGCAGGTGAAGAGGAGCTACTACCACACACACTGGCAGTGTGCAACAAGACCTGGACAGAAGAGGTCATCCCAAAAGACTGGACAAAAGCCACCGTCATCACTTTGCCCAAGAAGGGAGACTTAACTTTGTGCAGCAACTACCACACACTGTCGCTCATCAATCACATGTGCAGGATCTTTCTTCTCATAGTTTTTAAACGGCTAAGGCACCAATTGGACCCTTTTCTCTCAGAGACACAAGCAGGCTTCCAACTTGATAGAAGTACTGTTCAACAAATACTTGCACTCAGACTGGTCACTGAAGCACTAGTACGAAAGCAGAGCAAAGCAACATGGTACTGCTTTATTGACTTTAAAAAGACCTTTGACAGTGTCCTTCATTAGGTGCTCTGGAACGGCCTTAAGTTTATGAAGTCTCTTCGAAGCTGATAGGTGTGATGAAAGGCGTGTACCGAAGCGTAAAAGCAGCTGTTCAATGGGCTGTGACATTGGGGGACTGGTTCCAACAGGAGAAAAGAGTCACGCAAGGCGTTACTATCTCTCCACTTCTCTTCATCATATTTCTCGAACCCATGATGCAACCTTTTGAAGAGGCATCTGAAGGAGTATTAATGCACGGATGGCGAGTTACCAACTTGAGATGTGCCGACGATATCGATCTCATCGACCCATCTGCTGAAGTTCTCCAGAGAAGTCTTGGCCAAGTCAGTGACGAGGCAAAAACCTACAGGCTGGAGAAGATGGTGGCATTGGCCATCTCTGAGGAAGATGATGAAGAGATCTCGCTCAGTGGGGAAGTGTTTGAGAGAGTCAGGGAATTTGACTACCTCGGGAGTCCTATCTCAAAACAGAGCACAGGGGCGATAGTCATCAACACCAACGGGCACCAAGGTGCCCATGGAAATTAACTCAAGTAAGTCGAGGTTGAATTAAGCATCAACTTAGCTGGTATGCATGAATGAACAAAATTGATAGATAATAGCCAGAATTAACCAAGGGCACCTGTAAAACACAAACCTTGTGGTGCTGGTGATGCAGAATGAAATGACGGCAATAGAAAAGTAAGGTTACATATAATGGTATACTGAAGAAAAATAGCCAGTTTAAATGTTATTCACTTGTTTCTGACCCCTAGTTCAAAAATGAGTGTTGATTAATAGTTCCTAAGGTAGTATTTTTTTAAGGTAACTATTATTGTTATCTTCAGTATTACTAAAGGAGAATAAACAGGTACTGGCATTGACCTCTGTTTCTCAACGGCCAGTTCTTTTGTTATATCATACAGTTATATAATACTCCTAATCCAAACCAGTTACTTATATTCTTATCATAGAACCCAGTTCAATGCATACTCCTATGATATGGTTTTAGATGTCTTTAATTTAATAATTCACATTGGGATACTATTTGAGAAGTAGTTCTCTCATCATGGCTCAATTTTTTTTTAATGTTCTGCTTAGTTATTAAATTTGTTAATTTACTTGCAGTCGTGACACTTCTTCAATTGTAACAGATGGAGAAATTATTTAATACCTTGTATTTCAACGGAAAGACAGATTCTATAGCTGTGAGATATGCCTAGTATATTTCACTGCTACTTATTGACTGCGGCAAAGAGCCAAAAACGCTGCATACAAAGGGACAAAGAAGAGGGAAAAAATATAAAAGGGTATTTTGTTCTGTCCAATTGCTGCAGGCATTTGCAAAGCCATATATATTGAGAGAGAAAATGTAAACTAAATCGATAAATAGACTTAAAGCAATTAGAGCTAAATAGCTAGTAAAATAGGTTAATTTAGAGAGATCTGCTCTGGGCAAAGCAGAGAGACAGTCAGCAGTTAAAAAAAAGGAAGAAAGATTTTCGAGCATTGAATAGTAATTGGAGGTAGAGAAATAAAGTGGTTTTTTAAGTAAGCATAAAAACAGCAACCTCTGCCCACAGTTTAATAAAAACTGTGATGAAATTTGGCAGGAATTTTTTTCTTTGGTTTTAACGTCATTTCCCCCCAGTAATTGAGGCTCAGACGGATCTCTTCAGAGAGACTTTGTTTTGGCAGTAAGCAATTTTTTGGCTGGATGCCTTTCCTGTCGCCCACCAATGGCTCTTTCCATTGTAAAGTTCCAAATTCTCTTCACTCGCTCGGGTAATCGAACCCCGAACCTCTTGGTTACGGTGCAACTGCTCTAACCGTTAAACCACGGCAGGAATTACTTAATATTACTTAATAATTACTGAAGTATGTATTTGAATTTTTTGTAATATAGATTATTTTTTTGTATTCAGGCCATGCATGAAGAATTCAGCCGAGTAAAATTGCAACTAACAGAAAAGGAAAACCAATTACAGGACCTAAAGCGAAAGCTTGAAGATGCAAGGGGTGTAAGTGACTAAACCCAGTATATTTTGTGTTTATTATTTCTAACTTCTATGTGTTTATTATCTTTTTAAATGTACCTTGACAAGTAAATAAAATATGTTCTTGAATAAACAGATCGGTTTAATAAAAAAAATGTAATGAAACCTTTTCAATGAACAATTTTTGAAGAGAATATTCGAGCTTTTGATTACCGTATTTCCTCTTAGAAACGCCGTGGCGTTTATTAACTTTTTAACCATATTTTTGCGGCTTTTATTAGCGGCCGGCATTTATTTCAAATCAAACATTGTTTAATAATTGATAAAAAAATAACAACAAAATCAGCTCCTTGTAATTCTGCACCAGTGTCTTAATCGTTGACTTCATCCAAAAAATGAAATGCCTCAGCAACATCTTCTTTGTCAAAATCTGTTGATTGAAACGGATTCTCCGTCAGTGTCATTCCTTCAGAAAATTGAAGTTGATCTTTTAACGAAAAAACCCCCACTAGAACAAGGTGATCCTTCTTTTTAAAAATGAATTAAATTGTCTTCGCTATAATTGATAAATATAATTTTTATGGTATTGATAAAGAATAAAAGAACAGAGTTAGCAGTTGTTCGTTATTTGGTATCTTCTCTGTTTATCTCTAATGAAAGCCGCTTTTTTATGCTGCAGCGTTTTTAAAAGGTGGTATTTATTGGGGGGGGGGCGATGTTTATTTGATGGTAGGCATTTATTAGAGGATATACGGTAGTTGTGCGTTAGAGGAAAGAAATGAAGTTAATTTCGTTTCCATATTCCCTATCGCCTATTTGACATCTCATTTTGTTTGCCCGTCTAGACTCTTGCCCAACATTATTTTACTCGCAGCTTTGCCTGTCAGTTGGATGCCTCAAGGCACTTTAAGGAGAAAATGTATTTCCTAGTGCAATTCTATTTTTTAATACTGTACACTGGATAGCTAAAAGAAGATGCTGCAGCTGGCCTAACGGTAATACTGATTGCTTGAGGTTCTTGTTAATGTGAGGGCATTCGACAAAAAAAAAGGAAGTTCTGCTGTGAGTTTCTGACGTGATTCCATTAACAAGGGGTGCAAATCACATTAACCGAGAGGTGGATCATACTACACAATACTATTGAGAGATTACTTGTCCTGCAGATTTGCCTACTGTGGTATCACCCATTTGACTTTCCAAAATTTGACATTTTGACTATTTCATTTTGCGTATAACCGTCTTAAACACCAGGACAGTTGGAATTATTTTTTTCATTTCTGTTTCAATGGAGGCATCTGGTGTGAATGAAAAGGCTCAACTTGTTTGAAGACCCGAGTTTTGCAAGGTTATGGAAGGTGTATAGACATGTAGATACACCTATTCATCTGAATATGAATTTACCTTTCATATCCATATCTGCGCTGTTGTTCTTGGTGTGAGTGTTCGTCAACAAGGATGGCTTTCGGGACCATAGGAGTGCCTTTGTCAATTTCGTTTCCTTGACATTGTAGGGTTTGGTAGACATATCCTTAATTTCAATTCTTTGTCGATATACATATCTGTTACAAGGGTAAGGAAAATGCCGTCTTACGTAATTGGAGCCACAACAGATAATTATAATTCACTTGGTGTGCAGGCAGCTTATTCAGCATTTCAGGTATCTAAGCCGCTAATTAAAATTACTATTGGTAGTGCTGCTACTGCTGCCATTGCTACTGTTACTTCTACTACTACTACTACTACTACTACTACTACTACTACTACTACTACTACTACTACTACTATTATTATTATTATTATTATTATTATTATTATTATTATTGCATTTTGTGTTCTAGTCTATTGGATAGCTTTTTCAAATATATGTCAAACTTTATGTCTTATTTTCAAAACTATTTTCCGCAATACTGAGCTGCAACTATGAATTTCTATTGGCATTGACAATAACAGAAACGCTGAATTATTTGCTCAGTATCAGCTTTATTATAAAAACCACAATAAAATTCTGGATATAATATTAAACATGTGGATGGTTTTTATTATTCAGCGCTTCTTATTGTAGCACCTGGCGAAAGCATATTTTCGGTTCCTTATCCCATAGCAGTGAGTGTAAAAATTTATACGTTTATTTTGTTTTTTTGTTTGTGTTACAATGGCGGTTAACGACGGTAGCCTTTTACATATCTTTATCTGACAGGAATGTGGTGATCGGGTTGAGAGTTTACAGGAGCTTGTTGCCAACAAAGATGTTTTGATCAGAGAAACGGAGATGAAATTTTCAAAAGAAAATCAGGTACTGTGCACGTTTAAAACCTCAGTGACTTTGTTGTGTGAAAACATCATGTGTGATATTCCATAATTTTGTTGTGTGAAAACATCATGTGTGATATTCCATAATTTTGTTGTGTGAAAACACCATGTGTGATATTCCATAATTTTGTTGCATGAAAACACCATGTGTAATGTTCCATAATTTTGTTGCGTATCAGAAATGGCGTAAACCCTTGTCCAAATCTCTCGTAATTAGTGAGTAACAAATGTCTTAGGTGGGGCTTAATCGAGAGAGAAAAATCAAGGGGGCAAACGGAGTTCAGAGTTTTATTTTTTACTTCTAACACGGTTATTATGCAATTTTAATTTTTTTTTTCAATTCTGTGCAAAGCAGTGGTGGGTGAGTTTTTAAATCAACACCTTCCCATGCAGAAGGTTTCCAGTTCGAGCGTCGACACGTCCCTTGAAGTACTGCACTCAATTCGTTTCGTTTTTCACACTGGCATCCTACTGTCTGTACATATTTTTGTAGATATGAAAGTCAATAAACAAAAAGATACATTAAAAAGTACAAAAAATGAAATCAAATAAGAAAAGTACCCCGCTTTCTTAAAGTGGCTTTCTGCTTTCCTTAGGGTGAAAGTAGAAAAAATGAGTTTACATTGCCTTTTTTTTAACGAGATACCATAACTTGGAGGGTCGCCCAACCAAGTGGCTCTCCTCTTTATGAGACAGATACCTCCTGCAGGTGGCAGCCTGGTATTTCAAGGTATCGGAACAGTTGGTAATGTGAATTGACTTATGCATATCAAGGATTGAGATGATAATGAATTAACTGCTGAATTTCACCCCATAATCACTTAGGGTTTGCAAGACCACAGCCTTTTCAGGACATCGAATTGCATGAATTGTGTGATTGTCTTGTTTCACCCTTTTAACTCAAATCTGACTTTTGGCACTGTCATTACTGTTAATGGGGTATTTTCTAGAAAAGTGATTTTTGAAAGGTACGAATGACCACGTCATTGTCTCCTCTAAAGGTAGCCGATCTAAAGCAACAAATGCCCTCGTTTATCTGACTGAAGTCAGATTTGGTCATTTTTGTAAGACTTGCAATAGAATCAAGCTCCTCAGCCAATGGTTGCGACACTTGGTTTGAAAGTGAAATCTACGGTGTGAGTGATGGGAAACATGTGCTTATTAACAACCTCACAACCCCCAATGACATCGTTAGTATCCAGAACAGCCTGCAAAACCTAACTCCAAAGCGTACAATTCGACAAGATATGGTAAAAGAGTGCATGAATTTTAAGGGGCAGTGTTTTTCCTCATTATGACTTATTTGTATTCTCAGTACAATGAAGGAAATATATTAAATGTAGCTACCAACAATACATTTCTTTAGATGTAAAAGCTTTATCATGTCACGAGTCGTAAGCTTTTGCTCGAAAAAGCTTACGACTCATGACATGATAAAGCTCTTTCATCTATGGCTTCCTCTGAGTCCATAAAGTTCAGAATTTTCAAGATTATTAGGGAATACATTTCTTTGTTTATTCATTATATAATGGTGTGAAGTAGCTTACCATAAAAGCTTAAGCTTTGATGAGTGACTTACTGTTTGTGATGAAATACGTTAAATTGCTGGATAGCGAAATGTAAGAATACATCTGATAAAACCCACTCTGTCAGATGCACTATTGAGTTGTAACAATACTCCAATTATTACACACAATACAAAATAATTAATATTTACGATCACAAATTGACAATTTTCACTGAAACAACTGGAAACTGAATTTGTAGTTCCTATTGCGGTTCATACCAACTTCTTTATTGTTTTGAATCCAGGTGCTTACTGTATTTGATAGAAACACCCAGAGAGCGCATTGAAAATCATACCCGCCTCTTGTTATCTATTTTGTATAATTTCATTTGTGTAGAACCAGGTGGCAACCATAGGAGATCAAGGGTTATGTTTATTCCTGAACAATTTAGCATTTTCTGATTGTATGCAATACTATAATGGTTTTTGGAACTCATATAATTTTGCTCATAAGAATTTTATTTATAGAAATAAATAACAGTTATCTTTACAAATCTTTACAACTGCCCACATCCTGTAGAACAGTGAAAATAAATTTATATTTTGTACCATATTGTGTTTGGAGGCACTTTGTTGTTTTGATATAAACAGAATGGCGGCTCTTGCCCTTGTCACAACTCTTTTTGACATAAATACTCTTAAACCTTCCTGAAAATAGACGTTTCTTTAAATGGGTTACTCTTTGTCTGTTGTCAGAAATAATGTAATTTTATTATGGTTAATTAACCGCCTTTTCTTCCAGAACTGGTAAAACTTGCAATACAAATTAACTTGAAGAGCTCTTAAAGAGCGGTATTATCCTTCACAATGGTTCTAATAAATCATTACAGATATTCCTTTCATGTTTTCTTTGAATGGCAATTCACGCTGTTTTAATTTCTTCCCATTGATTACTGACAAAATTGTATTGGCATTGAGCCAGACTTGAAATTTTGCGGCATTTAAGTTTCTCTTTGTTAAAAAAAAGAACTGAGGCACCAAGATTTTGCTAACGACATTCCGAAAATGAAAGGAGATAACAATAGCTATTTTGGGCACATAAATTTCCTCATGTTAACACCTTCTTCTTTATCTGGCCTTTTGATTGAAGGCAAGCATCTTCACACCTAAACAATACGATATTAGATACGCTGTGACATTTGTTTCATAATACAGAGAAAGAATATTGAAGAAAACCAAGTGGGGAATAAAATGTTAAAATTGTAAAATTGCGCGTAACTGGCTTTGAAGTAACGCTTACGGTTTTGTCTTTCTAATTAAATCCATCCGTGTATATATATATATATATATATATATATATATATATATATATATGTAAGGTAAAAGAGAAAGCTCAAAACTTGTGTATAGAACTTAAAGTTTCGTGTTTTACACTCATCAGCTATACTAGTGTAGCTGATGAGTGTAAGCCACGAAACTTTAAGTTCTATACACAAGTTTTGAGTTTTCTCTTTTACCTTGTATATTCTTTCTAGATTTCCATCGAACACTGTAAATGGTAGCAGAAGAACTCTATTACTTTCGATTGTTTGTTTTATTATATATATATATATATATTTAACGCTCCCTTACGAAAGTTTGGTTGAGCACTCTCTCTGAGATTTGGGACCTGTTGCTTACGTAATGCGGAGCTCGCTGCGCTTGCGTAGTTTAAACACTCTGACAGGATCCCACATTAACTCTTCAGGCTGTGTTTGCTCCGGCAACATGGCCAGAGAGTTATGTCTCGGAAGCTCTGTGCTGCACTGATGAGCCCACAAAGGGCGAAATAGTACTGTCTGCAGATTGAGTATATATATATATATATATATATATATATATATATATACATATATATAAATCCAGTATAGTATACAAAATAACTAGACAAATTTAGCAGTTACTACTAGTTTTATGTTTTCTTAACAATCAAACTGCAAGTTTGCAGTTTGATTGTTAAGAAAACATAAAACTAGTAGTAACTGCTAANAGTATATATATATATATATATATATATATATATATATATACATATATATAAATCCAGTATAGTATACAAAATAACTAGACAAATTTAGCAGTTACTACTAGTTTTATGTTTTCTTAACAATCAAACTGCAAGTTTGCAGTTTGATTGTTAAGAAAACATAAAACTAGTAGTAACTGCTAAATTTGTCTAGTTATTTTGTATACTATACTGGATTTATAAACGCTCTGGAAACATTGAGCGTTCTTAGTGAACATTGGTATACTTTACTAATATTACGATATATATATATAATTTTGTAACCTGATGATTGTTTGATAAGCATTAAACATGAGATGGTAAAAAAGCGTAACGTCTTGTTTGATTGATACTTTATATATATGATTTATAAATATTAAGATAAACTTTTTAACTTTTTTCCACGTTTCGAATGAATTTTGACTTTACCAGTAATAATAGTTGCTACTGCCATTGTATGATACTTGCATGCATATACAATTTACTTAATTTTATTTTATTCTCTAAAAAACTAATTGATATTTGTGTATACATGCACATGTTATTGTACTTTTTAAATATCCAATACACCTTCAGAATTCAGCTCTCATTTACTTCGGTATTTGTTGGTTACCGAACACTTAAGCTTTGATGGTGAATACATGGCCCAGGGAATAACACTTCTTAAGAGCCACTCATATATGTGAGAATCCGTAGTCGAGGTGAGGTAACTCTAGTGAAACAGGAGAATAAGGATATCGAATGGCATATTGAATCTGAATCTATTTCATCGAACCTACTTCCTTCGTCGTCTTTACAGGATCGTGGTTGAAGAGAGTTTGTATTTTTTGCAGTAACCAGGTGTATTTATTTATAAAGTTTTTTGTTCAGTCTAAGGAAGGCTGAAAGTCACTTTAATGCAGAATGTTGCTTTAGATTTTTTCCTTTCTTTAACTAGTAATTTGCTGCTTTTGCCCCTCGCTCAATTCTCTCTCCGAAAACATTTACAAACTAGGTAGTATGCCACTTATAACGGAGAAACAAAGTAGGCACTGTACTTCCAGAGGTAGTCGAAGCGCAAACAGGAAACTCCTTCCATGGTAAGCACTTGGTGTAACTACTCGCCCACTACTGCTTATCACGTCTCAGTTCAGTTACCAAGAGAATCTAAGTATGGGTATTTCATTGATGATACTCCTGGTAAAAAGTGGGCTCATTTTTGTCCTACACAGATTCCCATCTATGAAAGACCCGAAAGGAGGCAACAGATAAAAAAAAAGTGGGACAGAGAACGCAAGGCACCATAAAATGTAAGACACACGGATCGCCCCTCCAGGAGAAGGTCCTTCCTCCTGGGTTGGTCTTCAACCAGTGCTCAAGCATGTCGAGACTACCTGTCCTTTATGGTTGGGCCTTATAGCCGACGTCCCGACCAAGGAGAGACCCGAGCTCTACATCTGATCTTAGCAAAAAGCCCGAGAAGCGAGTCACCAAGAGAATCTAACTATGACATGCTCGAGTGCATCCATTATTTGATGTCAGTGGTTCAGCTTTTAATTGGCAGAGTACGCTAGAAGATGATACTTTTACTCCTGTGGAACTGGAATTCCAGGTTATATCAGACCATTAGTATAGGTGACGTTTGTCATGTGATACCCTTTGTTGCTGCCGATAAAGCTATTGATTTTTGACAGATAGCATGTCCATTCTAACGATATTCACGTTGTTATATTAAATGGGGCAAGTCTTGGCCATTGATAGCAGATGACATTGAGTGAGTGGTTGTGAAATGGTAGGGGAATGATCAGGTGCACTAGCGTAAAGGGATTTTTGGATAGACCTAAATGCCTCATTGCCAGTCAGAGTTTTAAATAACCGTCATAAATTACGTCAGCAGACAAGAACCATAGCACAACCACTTGATGACAATGGATAATGTGGGACAAAAGAAAGTACTACTAAAGAATGTTAGTAGAGTCACTTCGAGAAACCATAGAAAGATGCTCTGAATGGACGATGTTGAACCTTAGATGGAGATTTGCATTTTAGAAAGTTGACAGCATGACAATGTGATAAAGAATCGAGAATGTTAATGATGATACATCCCAGTGTACAAAGGGAAAATGACTGAAAAATGCACAATAGTGAGTATTTGCTACTGACCTGGCTTTACCAACAGAAGTAGAATTTACGATTATTTCATATTAACATGGACTGGCTTGGGCTTCTCAATGACTCTTTGAGCTCCATGATCCTATACGAGACCTTCTTACGGTCCGCAGTTTTCACACACTACCCTATGATATCTTCATCCTAACGTACTTAGACTAAATTAAAGAAAACTTGCCTTGGCGTTAATTTTTCAACCATTTATCAGATACCTGCAAGAAGTGGCAATGTATCTGGAATAGGAATTTTGCCAGTGGTGAAGGTCGTTTCATCGGAGGGGAAAATTAGTGGAGATACAGGAGAATAGTATTTGAGGCATGGTTACCTTTTTATTTACACAGAATGTATTATTTTGCATAAGAGTTTTTGGAAATTATTATCAAGCGTTTCACGATATTTGGATTTTTAATTCATTTTTATTACACAGGGGAACAATTTTTTGGAACTCTCTTGTTTTCTTTAAAAAGAAAAGTGTTTCTAAACCAATTTTTCGTGCTGAATCCAAAAATGATATCCATTTGTTCCCGTCACGTCTAGTTTTTTCTGCCCACGCTACACCTAGTTTTCATAACAAATTCTGCTTTAGCATTGGGAAAAACTTTTTTCTGGTCATGGGATGTCCTTTCAAACCAATAAAGAGGGCTAAAATGTGATTGTTGCCATTCTTCTTCATCTAATTGATGCTGATATTCTGATTGAATCACAATTGACCTCTGGATCTCTTTGGTTCCTTGTTAATCCTTTCATGGGGCCATTCACATAGTATGCAAGCAGTTTTCCCTATTATCGCTAATTGGCTGAGTATTTACAACAAGGTGACATTTCAGTCAGTCAGTCAGTCAGTCAGTTGCATTTTTTGTGGTTTCCTGTTTCCACTTGAGATTTGAGAAGAGATGGATCGGTTGTGTTAGT
This sequence comes from Morbakka virulenta, assembly GCA_003991215.1. Lineage (NCBI taxonomy): Eukaryota > Metazoa > Cnidaria > Cubozoa > Carybdeida > Carukiidae > Morbakka > Morbakka virulenta. Next base: position 1,412,235 of record RDPX01000021.1, on the reverse strand, counting down.
GTGACAGCTGTCAACAGAGTTTGTTCTTGAGAGGCTATTTTGGCAACATAATGCAAATACTCCTTTGCTGCTTGAAATTATTCAGCGATTTATTTGTGATGCAGATTGAACATGGCAAGCAGACGAAGGAGGTGTAAAAACGACCCAAATTCTTTGTTATATTTTTGGACAATTCACGTTTCCATCTCAAAGAAAGCCAATCTCGGATTTCGTTAAAAAGGCATATCTGGCATACTTTGGTGTTCTACTTGCTGATCAGGACAAAAACTGGGCTCCACA